>JAUTCZ010076470.1:0-16952 GCA_032273805.1 Melanodrymia brightae | reverse complement strand
TATTTATTAGTCATAACAAACAAGATATTATTTTATTTTGAATGTTTTGTTTGGTTCTAGCACAATAACGCTCAATAATACAAAGTAACACATTTAAAATAATAGGATGTTCTGACGTTATAACGTTAACGAAGTCAACAGGAAATTACTGGAATTTGGAATAGTTCCCTAACGACGTTATTTTTTACATTCATCGAGAAATGAACAAAACGCGTTGTTACGGGCTGGACCAATGAGATGCACTTAAACTGTAATGATTACAATAAAAATGTAATTATACTTGGTTGCTTATTGTCAGGTCAGACTGGCAGACTTCTATTTATAAACATCTATCCGTGTTTGTGTAAAATCTAATTTATTTTCATGTCAGGATGACAGACTTGTGAAAATGTATGTCTATGTTTGTGTAAATGTGAAGCCAGTTTCTGTTATAAATCTAGCAAGGCAATAGACTAAAAACACATTCTCCTTTTTTTTTATCTAAGATAACACAAATTTATTAAATCATTTTGTATGTATGCATTCAACATTCTACCATTGAGCACCAATCACAATCTGATGATCTCTAACAATGCAAAACACAATTTTCATATTAAATATAATTATATAATTAATACATAATACATTCAACATACTATTAATATTTCTAGCATTTAAATCTTCCATTTCCAACATTGAGCATACTACTTGCTAACTTTTAAGAATATATCACCACAAACACATTTCTGGATCGTTCAAATTCTTTGATTATTTCATATACATTATACATGGTATGTAATGTTCATTCTGTGGGAGAGTGGTACATATAAAAGATCCAACATCACTTGCTGTTTAGTAATGAGCAGCAGGCTTCCTGTCGTATTAACACTAACGTCTGTCCTGGACAGGCAGTCGATCGATGCACCTGGGCTGCATGTCCAAGACAGACGTGCTCAAACCTTAGTTGGATATAAGCAAGTTAATAAGTTTTAAACAACAAACAATGGCCTTCATAGAAGGTGGTGCGTGGATGCCATACTTGTCATCCAACATTTTTTATGTACAATGTGCTCATTTTTTTTTTTGCAGAATGTTTTCGTAATTTTTATGTTTTTTATGCAATTAATGACTATTGTTTGGCTCCAATTCTAACTTGCTCTTTCTCCCTTCGAACCCTCCTTCATTCAAAATGATCTATTGGCCTGTAATATTTAAGGCGTATCAGCACTATTAACTTTCACAGATTTGGCTTAGAAAATAGCTCTGGTTTCATTGATACACAAGAGTCTGAAGTTATATCAATATAGATCTGAACAATGTTTTATTTGCTCACATAGATCTATATACATATAATATTAGCTATATGTTTAACAAGAAAAGTGATAAGAGTGCTTTAAAAAGCTATGAACTGAATATACCCCTGATATAGTGACGAAGTCACTCATATGAAGTTTATATTTGGTTTGCAGGGATTTAGCGCTTTTTAAAGTACATTGATCTCTTTTATTGGTATAACTAAGTCACATATAAATGATATAGATACGATGTGTGGGATTAAATCGATTTTGAGGTCTTACCTGTATTGATATAACCTCAAACGACTGATTGATGTTAAATGTAATGAGATTGCAGGGTAGATCATAGCCATTATTTGGTGCATAATTTATTACTCGGGTCATTTGAGATGCATTGGTCACATGAATTGTGAAAAATGTAGCTCATTGCAAGGGCTTCCATCTGTGGAGTGGAGAGTCGAAGGATGGATACTCCTCAGTATACCTGTTGTGTCATTGCCCATTCCAACCAATTGGTGCTATGCTGATTGTGGAAAAGGGCGCATAAAATATCCCTTGCTGTTAATCGGTAAAAAACACATGCATGGTTCATTAATGAACTTATTGTCAAATGATGGCAAATATTTTAATAGGTGCTTATTTTGAAGTAAAAGGCTTTGTTTGAGCTACATGTATCCTGTCTATAGGAAATCTAAAAAATAAAGTTGGTTTGTTTAATGACACTACTGGAAAACATTGATAATCAGTCGCAATTAGATGTCAAAGGGCCCATTCCACGTTACGTGTGTTACAACCCAGAATTGTTTTTTACGGAACAATTATTCCTGAGAGATAATCTTTCTTAAATGTTTATAACTATGATGGTACTACATGTAGACAACGTTATATTGATGTCACGCATGGTCTCCGAACAAATCTGCTGGTGCCACATACGTGTACATGTAGGTTACTATTACTGATTAGGAGGATCAAGGGTTTTTTATGTACATTTCCCCACAGATAGGATAACACATTTCACAGACTTTGATGTACCAGTCATGGATCACTGATTGGAATGGGAAATACCTGGGAAAGTGGAATTAAAGTATCCATTTCTGCTAATCAAAAAGAATGGTGCGTGTGTAGTGGCAACATGCTTCTTTTGAGCCCATGTGTCAAGATTACCATGCATGTAACATCCCATAATTAATCAATGCAGCCTAGTGGTGTCATTTAACAAATAAACTTTACCTTTATCACATTTAAAATTTTAAGCAGACATGAAACATTTGCACAAGTTCTATGTGTAACAGAATCTATACAGTAAGTACAGACTTTAGACACTTAAAAAAAGAGTTGATCATTGATTGTATTGTAAGAATATTTATATAACCAGACATGTTGATGCCTGTTGGTCTAGTGGTCTAGATTTACCTGATGAAAATTGATTAATTTTTACTCGTGAATAAATTAGCCATGGCTGGTGGGTTTCCTCTTTCTTGAAGATAAAATTATTGCCTTAACTCAAGTGAGCGTGTCCAGCTGCGTGAGCTCCACGTTCGTAGTTAATTAACTCTTTTGACTCAAGTGCTTTTAATCATATATAGCAGGTCTCTTGTGGTATTTTGAAAATAAGAGCTATTGTCATGGACTAGAAAACATGCTTGCTGCCAATGTATAATGGACACCTGCATGTAGTGTACCTACATGTAGATAGACGGCTCTTCCCCCTCCGTGCTTAGACATGCTTGAGAAAAATAAAAGCATTATAGGTTAAATCTTGTGTGTTGTTGCTGTTGTGGGGTGACAAAGATTTGAACACATTTTGAACGATTCAGTGGTTTGTCTGTAAAGTATTAATTTATGGTTCTTTTGTTGTCAAGTCGAAAGTGTATAGCATGAGATATAGCCAGTTGAGACCATTCAACGAATCCTCTTTTGTATTCATGTCAAGTGAAGCACCTACTTATAATTATGACCACACTCATAAACGGAAGTTAGATGAGCGACAGACTATGATCAGCTGTCAATGTACGTGCACAGAATGTTGATTTTGCATTGATATTACACATAGAAGGCACTGTTCAAGTGGCACGGATTTGTCCTCATATTAACATTGTAAATCACCTTTCTACAGTTTTATGTTCGTTCATGCTTGATTTGCTACCAGACGGACTCTGTGGGGGTTTGTAGTGTAATTGATGTCCATCGTGGTTATGCAGTAAAAATCTCCTCGACTCCTCTCACCTGTCAGTGTACCGGTCCACCAATGCTTAAGGTGAACCCGTGTCAAGAGGTATCTAATTCTCAGTGTGCGGCTGATTGCACCATTAAGACGAGGATCGAAATGTCAGTATTGGATTTTCAATAAAAGAACTTTTTCACAACTCGCTGAGGGAATAGATATAGAGATCATACTGTATGCAACACTCGTGCTCTTGTCGTGCACGGGACGTAGTCGTGGACCATTCTAGAGGGTGTCTCTGTTAAGGAATCTTCTTGCAACTAGTGGAATTGTTGATGGTGTAACATTTGAAGGAAGAATTTCGTATAGCTGTGGTTGAAACTGGTGGATAGACATGGAATTTCCAGATTACAGAAATTGATATCTTCCGTTTCTTTGCTGTTCAAGTTGTTTATTGAAAGTTTAACATTCACTTTGTCATGGCACAAACGAGAGAGAAAACAATATCCAGCAGTCAAGGTATTGTACATGTATATATAATATAATTATATACTAGTACATATATTATATATCTGGTGATAATAATTGTTTTAAATATATGTTTTTTATTTCATGAACAAGTTCATGTGATATGTATATCAATGCTTGTAATATAAAGACATCAATCTTCAAATAGGAAATCAATTATCCATAATCTATAATTTGGTGCAAATTTGTCAAAATAAGCATGTATTAATTCATTTTATGGGGGAAATGAAGTTACGTTACAAATCTATATTTTGTGTTATATAGTGCCATCTGGTGGCTATATTGGTACCATTGTTTTTTTTTTTATTATACAATTAAAAATGTATACATGTATATATATATTTTAAACTTTTTTCATATCCCCAGTTCAACTAAGTCGGCGTTTATAGTGTTTGCCTTGTCCATGCATCCATCCAAACCGTTTCCACACCATCTTCCCTACACTAATTAATATAGAGTCATCAAACTTTGTAACTAGGTACATGTAGGAAATGTAGTGTGTTGCAGCGTCGAGTTGCATCTAGTTCTGTTAAAAATGGATATAAATACCAAAAATAACTAATCAATTAAAAATGAGTAATACATGTACATGTAATTCCTGGGTTGTTTTATGCAAGTATGAACATAATTGTTTACCAACATAATTTAGCATAAAAGGTAGAAGTTTTCAAATAAAAGGTATAAAATGTTCTAAGTAATAATAATTATAACACTTTCGCGATAACATTTATACTTCGTGTCTGAATATTTGTGATATGTTTTTCGTAGATAACCTTAGTTTTTTTTAACGTAGAGAAAAAAGATAAACATTTTTGAAAATAAAAAATAAAAATCTGATTTTGTGTCCAAATAATATAACTTTAGGTTAACAAATAAAAATATTGTAATGTTCTTCACTCGTCAAAGGCTTGTGAAGAGAAACATCAATTTACTTGTGGTAGATAAACTATGGCCTCGCAGATCGTTGAGTATTCTCTAAGTAATTCATATCTCTATCAGTCAGATCTAACAGAAATATCAATTCACTTGTGGTACCCCAGTAGGTAACTGTATTGCCTCGCAGATCATCGAGTATTCTCTAAGTAATTCATATCGCTATCAGTCAGATCTAACTGAGTGGTACATGCAAACGGTTTACCTTAGCTGTGATTACTGCAGTGTTGATAGTGCCAGTTTTATTATTTAACTTGAAGACAATATTGCGCATTAGGCCATACTAAAATAAATGATAGATTTACATTTCTGGACATTGCAAATATCTCACATTGCACATCATATATGTTGCGATAAAAACAATTTTTTGTTTTTCCAATAAACAATAGTGTAGCGGGAATGAAAATCTAAGATTTATTTTATTATGGCCTTAAAGTATCCAGTGACATGGTCGATATTTGAGAAAATCTGATCTTTATTTAAATTGTCTAATATACTGACTGTTATTTGTCCCACAGTGTCCCTGCCTCATTACATGTAGTATTCAGATAGATTTTCAAAGTCTAGCTATTGACGGTCCAGCAAAGATCTCGGCACATTATGCCCAGTTATGTACATGTACAATGCACGCAATGGGTAAAATGAGGCCAGATCTTGAGCCGTATTTAACATTTTTGTAGTTGGAAATCGTGATTTTCTTTGAAAATGTATTTTAGGGTATGTAAAAATAGAATAGTATTACACTCGTGTCCCATTAAATATTAATTATCTTGCAACTCATTGTTTAAAATCTTATCTAACTTGCTTTCGCTTGTTAGATATTTTGACACAACTCATTGAAAGATAAATGATATGTTACAGCCACTCGTGTATTATTCTCTATGTTTATATATGCTAAGTACATGTATACAAATATCTTCACTTTACGGATCACGTAACATGCAGAAAGAGCTTGATTACATTTTTCTCTTCTCCAAAATCCACTTTCACCCATACTACTTTGCCATACAATCATAATGTTATTCTCTCATTTTGTTTGTACAAATGTTTACATGTACGACAATGTGATTAATGACTAGTTCAGTGAGTACATTATAATCATGTTTCACATGTTGTAAAGTATACAACAGCCATTATAAGCCTGACCCTTCGGTCATCCCCACATTATGATTACATTTAGTTTATCGTCTCTGTAAAAAGTAATGGGCTTCGTCTCACGTTGCAGGGTGTTTTTCTATTGTATATCAAGTTTTTTCTCTTTTCCAAAATGACAGTTTTAGCGAGGCCGGCACCTCCTGTCGTTGGCAAGGTGACGCACCACACAATAGAACTGTACTGGGAAGACAACTACAAGGAGGCCGTTGAAGCCGGAGGTCGTAAATGTGGAAGGATACGGACTTGCGTGCAGGAGTTGGATTCGTGTAACACATGGGGCAACATATACACGTGAGTTCAATTCAACTCTTAGAAATAAACATATACAGTGAAACCCCTCTAAACCGAACACACTTGAGACCAAGTAAAATGTCCGGTTTAGAGGGGTGTAAGTAAGTTCTGACTCGTGCGGGGATCTCTGCCTAGTTTCAATGGGAGTGTTTAAAATTCCCGAAAATGTTTTAAACTCCGATGTTTGTCATGAAAACAACGAATGTGCGGTTATTGGTTTCTTTTGAGTGCACAGGTAAATATTTGTCAATAAAGACTCCAAAGATCACAATTTCGCTAAATGGTTTTTTACTGTCCTTGAAACCAGAATTCATCAAGTGGATAATGAATTGTATCTACATATTATATTAAAAATACTAATAATAGATAAGGTCGATATAAATCACCCAAGCAGGTCACTTGACTCATTACAGACGGGAGATAACTCTTGTTAAAATACCTGTTCAGGTAAGTGAAACAAGGAAGTGTTTACAGTTTGTGGTATTTCTAAAAGATCCGCGGTTGGAGAAATGGTCTGATCAAAGTGATCAGAATGGCGTCCTGTGGCCGTACCGCGGTGTCAGGAGTGCCGACGTACTCCCTGCAGGACTTCGTACACCTCGTCGATCTACCCAGCACGGTGGCCATCACAGCGGGGACATACACAAGCAACATTAGGATCTCAAGAGGTGATATAATATTGGTCCGGTCCCACTTGCCGTCAACTTTAACTCTTTCGTACCATAACGTCGACAGTGGAGGTAAGAACGCTACTGTGATTTCCGTCGATTCTAACGTTAAGTTTATGGTACTGCCGCCCAAACCAAAGATGCAAGATGGCCAGTACAAGAAGATTGTGTATGAAACTGTGACTGACCTAATTAAGGACTGTCCTACATACTTTCAAGCGAACATGGATTATGATGATCCCTACTTGCCGGGATTTTCAGTAAAATCTGGGGACAAGTTTAGATTCATGAGGATTATTCGTGATTACAAAGATGACCGTGTTCGTTTGGAATGCACAGACAACGACGGGAATCTTGTTAGACTATCGGCGGATTGCAAAGGAATGTTTAGCATTGTCGCCGACCGTCATGGGTACACTGTGAAAGAGCTTCTTAACCAGGCAAGGGTGGCCAGACGGTTAAAACTTTCGCATGAAAACATACAGCTGAAACCTGTGTCACTGGACATACAATCTTCACCTGCAAATGGTAGAACTTGTTCAGTGGAGACAGTTGATTCTGATAAAACGTCTGAAAGTAAACCACCTTCTACGATTCCAGAATTACCTCTAACTTTCAAAGGTGTGATACACCTGCATAAACCGCCAGAAGTAATAGAGGTGTCACCATGGGGAGACCTGGATGTACGGTGGAAAATACCACTTGATACCGAGTTGCATGTCAGACTCTTTTCACAGACAGATTATGAGGAGCCGGCGGCGGAAGACAAAATTGTCTCATACCAATTTGGTAAGTTTGTAGAAAAATACGAATGTGAATTCCCGGTTCTGGCTACGTTGCTGAGCAATGGACACATCCACCCAGATCTGAGAAATTACTTAAAGAACGTGTCAGACATCATTGTTCATAATGCGAAACAAACAGACAAGCTTTTGTGTCTAGACCACAGAGATAAACATTTCCTCATAGACGGTAAACTTAAAGCCACTTTCTTGGAAGATCCCAGAACATTTCAAACGATCGAAGAAATGTTAGAATGTCCCGTGGGGTCATACTTCAAAGTATTACAAGATCTGTACACAGACCATCCTAATCCAGTGTGTTTAAAATGTGGGGACCTCATAGTATTAACGTCACAACAATCAGGTACAATAAAGAAAAGATGGAGAAAGAGTAAACTGGGTCCCATTGATGTAGCTCATTGTCAAAGAATTGGCGACAATAGAGAGATAACCAAACTAATCCTTCCTTTAGATCTAGAGATACAATTAGAAGAGTTATTAGACTTTAGAAACCAATTACCAATTACAATGGAGCAGATTCTATCTCTCCAGGTCCCCTTGCCAGCAAGGAGTGTGTCGGTGATCAATACACCGGGGGAGGAACCACTCCCTGTGCCACGAACATTCAAGATAGTTAGCATAGTATCGGAGGAAATAATCACACTGTCGCCACTGAGATACGCCGAATCAAGCTCCATCAGCCCAGTACTCCAAACATGCATCGAGGTTCCATCCAGACATTCATTTTTCGTTGCATATGGACGCAGGCTAGAATTTCCTAATGGTTATTTTGTCTTCCCCAAACCAACCGATTCCATTGTTGTTCGAGTTGAAAAGATTCGCATACATGTTGCCCAGAGACTGGAAAGTGCCCACAGCAATGCTTATGAAGCCATAGACTATGGTGAGGTGCATACTGGTGTTACTGAACGAAGTGTTGACCCAAACAGCAAGATGCCAACTCAAGTCTGTGCTCCGTCTGCTATGAGACCATGTCGGTCCGAAGGGTAAGTGTACATTTTTTTAAAATGGTACATGTGATATAATTAAATTTAATGCAATATAATATCTATTTTGAAATCCACATAACAAAAATTAGTTATCCATTTTGTCGTACAGTTTTGTGTAGAGGTCTGTGTCGTTTTCAATCTCTATGAAAAACAATTTACCCACCAACAAAATTCAGACGTATGTTTTAGAAGATTACAAATACCAAAATGGAGACAAATAGCAGTTTCGAACAAGAAAATGCAGATTTAATTGTTTTACCAGTTTACCAACAAGAAAATGCGACGTATGCTTACACCTATTGAGAACAATATAAAGTTTACTAAAGGAAAGAAAAAGTGTAATTGTATTGTTTTTATTGTAGGGCTCTTTCAGAGATTACGCTCAGAAAGAAAGCACCAAAACCAAGTCCAATACACAGACTGAGTAAAGTTTTAAGTTCGATGAGGAAGAAGAAAACTCGACCTACCCAGAAACCAGAATGTCTTACGCAGCTTTCAGACAAAGATAACCGAGTGACTGTCAATGAGTATCACAGTCCACCAAAAAGCCCAGGAGCTATTAGTGTTCAAGGTAAAACCATAATCGGGTTGTTTGTATTCATGGTTTGCTTCTAGTACATATACTGACAAGGTAGGAGCTAGGTGTTGTTTGGTTGTGTTGTTTTATTACCGGTTCCAGAGTAAAAGGAGTAGAAGTCCGTAGGATTATTAGTCCTGCCTGTGGGATCTGCACATAAAATTAGAAGATACCATGCAGTTATTTGGCAAGAGTAGCCCAAGCAGCGACAGCAGGTTACATATGTGACCAAATGCCGATAAAAGAGGGCGTTTGATATGCAATAACCTCTTATTAATAATCAAAATACGGCAGCGTTACATGTGGCACTCGTCACGAGCAAAGTCGTTGTCAGATACGTTATTTACAAGGTCATGAACGCATTTGTACACATTCAAAATACTGCATTGCACAAGACATCATGTTAGTAAGTTGTGCTTTGTGTCAGGACAGTCGTCTGACGCTCCAATTCCAATGTTTATCTGACTGGAACTAAAAGCGGATCCTTGGGGCCCTGTTCCAATTCTATATGTTGCCCTTTTGTGATTGTTTAAATCTGCAGTATCACATAGGACAACGGACATATTTGAGAATGACAGGTTGTTATGTATATGTTTTACTGATATATTAATATTAAGATGTATGGAGGGAGAAATGTTTTAAAATAAGACAAATATTGTATTAATTGTTCTGTTTGCCTACAATTACAGAGGAGGATCCATACGAACAGATCAACTTTCAGCTTGGCAGTAGTATTGCTGCAGGTAACTAGTTGTACGAAATTCAACTTCCGCTTCTCTTTCTGGTAGCGTGATTCTGTTTCATTCCAGTGCATGTCTCTACCAACATACACGAGTTTGCAGTTTACTAGCACTAACAATATATTTCATTAACATTGTAATTTATGCAATTGGTCCAGTGACAACAACTCCATAGACATAAAGGTGTATTCACCAACTGCCAAGTCGATGGAGGATGTGTAAGAAAAAGGAATTCTGACAATAGTACCACATGGCAATAACACATTTACAATTTGTTTTTTCGTCAGTTTACAGTTCTTTCTCACAGAGTGGCTTAATAAATAACATACTCTATAAATCCCAAGGTTCTATTTTAAAGTCTAAACCCTAAACCAAAATTAATTAGGTACATATAAAACTACACTGACACTCCGTATGTACTGATGTGGGATATATAGGGCTATTAAATCCGATAATAAATTAAATTATGTACCTGAGGGTGGACAGCCCTACCTAACACCTTTTAATTCTGCCCATGTCTTGCATGAACGTCTGCTTTTTCTATTCAGTGTTTCCCCAGACTAAACCAAGACCTTGCATGTATCCACTGTATTATTTTCATTTTCAATTTACTTAGGAAAACTATGCTTGTTGTAAGAGTTGATTATTCCTGTATAAACTATGTATAGTGTAGTAGCTAGTTTTGTAATGTGAATTAGCCACTAATTCTCACTAAACTGGTATACAAATAATAAGGAATAATACACACATGTATTAACATTTTTATTTGAGCCTATTATTGAGTTTCTGCATAGTTCTTATATACCCAGTTACTTGAGCTATTATTCAGGGTCGTAACCTTTGCAAATTGCATTTAACGTAATTGTGTCAGTTTAACTAATTTTCATTTCCTAAATACATGTACTTGAGAGCGGGACAAACACAGCGCTCACCTGAGATGCGATGGGTCAAAAGATCGATCCTCCTCAGTGGACCCGTTTGCTTATTTCCCGTTTGAACCAGTGATCCACGGCTGGTCCATCCAAGGCTGTGCTATACTATATATTGGAAAGTGCACATAAAATATCCATTTCTGTTATTCGGTAAGAGTACCTATGTAGTGGCAGCGTGTTTTCTCTCTAACCAAGTGTCGATACGCCTTTATCCTAGAATATATTTTTTTAAATAATAAAAAGAGCACCGCAAGAATGAATTTTAGAGATATTTTGAATTAAATCACTATATTTTTCACATACAATATGAAACAAAACTTTGATGGTCTTTGTTTTTCAATTGGTTGTAATCTATTCATATCGAACTCCAACATTTTAAAGACGATTCCTCACGTTTATTACATATCTATTTTGTTACACGATTGATAATTGCATTTGTTTTCAGAACAACAGCCTATCGCCGCGATCGATAGTCGCCAAAGAGGGTTTCCACGGACAACGTCAGTATGATGACCAACAAGTATTATGTACATACTGGTAAAAGACTAAAACGGTATATAACATGTATACCAAATGATTGAAATCTTTTAACCGTATTGGATGGTTAAATCTTTTAACCGTATTGGATGGTTAAATCTTTTAACAGCCCTCCAGCATATTTGTTCCGCACTGGCGTGACTAAAGACAAACGTATTTAACGGTTATTATGTTTGCGTTATAAGTAAATTTATGTGTCTTTATTCAAATACAGTATAGCATTTACATGTACAGTATATCCTCTATATAACCTGCTTGACAAGCACTTCAAACATCCAATTTTCTTCAGTAATTGTCAATATGTACAGTAACTGTACGCCAACTTAAAGAATAAAAATGATACTTCCGTCATTTATGTTATGAGTCAGAACTAACGCAGACGGAGGTCTTGGGGGCACATGCACTCCTATACTGGGTTCGAATCCTGCTCTAGATGATGGGATTTTAGATCGCAGTATCAGCTCCAACTCAAGTGAGTAGTTCGTAAGTCTCAATGGGTAGGTGTACACCACTTACACCTGCAAGTGTCCAACTACTGGTTATAACAAAGGCCGTTATATATACCGCCATGTCTGTAGGAGAGTGTTGAGATCCTTTGTTGTTTAGTACTAAGCAGCGGGGTTCCCGTCTCATACTACCTCTAACGTCTGTCCAGGGCAGGCAGTCAAGGAAGCTGAACTGCGTTTTCGGGACAGACTTGCTTGAACCTCGATTGGATGTAAGCATGTAAATAAGTTAGATATATAACTAACTCTTAATTATAATTTAATGGCACATTTTTGTGTTTCTTAGTAAAGCTCTTAGAATGAGATGAGTGTAAATACAACGGGATGAATAATATGTTAAGATGAAACTTTACGGAATGAAACAAATAGCCCGATTCATAAAACTACACATTACATTATAAGTCCTAGCATAGTGTTACTATAAAAATAGAAGAAAATTCACATAAAATGAAGTGATTAATACGCAAGTCTGGTTAGGCCTACGATTACCAGGATGTAGGTCCGATGACATTATGTAACGAAAAATCATGCAATACTCCCACCTACAACTCTTAACATGTACTTTAAATGCAAATATAACTCATCACCTTCTCACTCAAACGTTACGTTCATATGTAACGTATAAGATATATATAGGCCCGTCGGCAAAGGTGTGGGATCGGGAGACAACCTAACTGGACAAATTGTTTTTTAAAACGTTGCATTAAATCCACACTACTACTACTACTACTATTGCTACTACTACTACTACAATTTTCATTAATAACGCCCCACGCCTATAATATACGGGTCTGGTTATGTCCCGTAAAAAAGACAATCATAGTTGACATAGATTTATATTGCATTATTAGTCAGAAATATTTTGCAAATATCATTAAAGGTACACTCTCGAGTTGTAAGATGGATACCACTTAATCTAATGCTACTTGTAACATAATTATATCTAAAATAATTATCATTTATTATTATAAAAATTTACATTTAAATGTACATGTACTTACATTTTTTGCTTAAACTATTAATATATAATTATGTAGTATATCCAATGTGTTTGTAGTATGCCTACATAGATTTTATTTACAATAATTTAGTACGATACAAATTATAGCAAAAGTACACACCTGTAATAATTAGGATAACATACAAGTAACTGTTAATTTTCATTTTAAAAACTTCTCTATTAGCTAGAAGCATATTACGAAATATTTTAATAGCCTTGAATACGCACGTATGGTGGCATTGATCTTCAAACTCGCGAGTGTGCCTTTAAATGCACACGAAGGTAGCATCCATCTTAAAACTCAGAAGTGTGCCTTTAATAATTTGTTTCTAATGAGTGTATGTACATGTTGTTTCATACTGTCAAGTCCAAGAGCATGTTTTATATAATATAGGTTCGGTTTTAAAATTTACAAAGATAATAATTTTATTCAGATAGTACATTTTATTTTTAGGTACTAACCCAATCAAATGTTTTAAAAGTTTGATTTCATAAATATTTACATGTTTGTGATTTGACGCAATATTATATGTATGCGTATACTGCATAATCAGACTTAAATTTAAAAAATAGAATCTGTTGTGATACTTTGGTGCCAAATTTATCAGCTCTCATACGTGTTCGAACTATTCATAAAACAATATTTTAATGGCGATATAAATATGTGTCATACTACTCAATTGCAAGTTCCCCATAGTATAGCAAACTATTATTGTTAGTACCGGTGTTACATATAGTTTTGTGTATAGTAAAATTCATGTTTTAATCCTGATGTAAAATTTAGATTTTATTCACGTAAATTAGTTAAATGACATGTATACGTATAATTATAACGCTGTATGTAGATACATTTGACACAAAACACGCCACGACAGATTCCCTTTAAATTGTTTGTACCACGAGTGTTCTTGTATAATATTATGTGCAGAAAGTGGTATATTGGATGCAGACATTTTTACTAATACCCCTGTCACACTCTACTGCGATCACGCTGGCGCTCCTACTGCAACCTGCATTCAACAGCGCGAGCGTTTTGCTACCGACACAAACAATTTGACTGGTACTATCATATCACATTAATTTATATTAGATGCAAACATCGGTGTCAAAACGTATTGTGTCGGTAGCAGAACGCCCGCACTATTGAACGCAGGGCAGGCCGCAGTGGGAGCGCCAGCGTGATCGCAGTAGTGTGACAAGGGTATAAAAGGACGAATTATAATTTCACACGCGCATTTGTGTATATAATGTGTGCTAGCGTGTGTGTGTATGTATGTATATAGTTGTGGTAATACACACTCTGTTGATTTTGATGTTATTATTATATTAAAGCATTTTTGTATTAAACCATTTATAATTATAACACAATGAGCGTTGTTGTTTTTAACTGTGAATTTTATATTAATAAACGATACGGAGAATAAATACTGCAGTTGGTTCGTCGAGACGTAGCAAACATTATCAGCTCGCATCAACATGGACATTACCGTTATACATTGAATGGATCACTTTAATACTGGTCTAGACTACCAAAGAATTATAGTTAAAATCGTGCCATCTTTTGAATTTCGAATGCTTTATTTTTGTTAAACTTTTATCATCCAGTATCGCCAGTAGTCCATGTATGTGAATGGGTGAAATCTAAACTACAAAACATTGACATGATTAATGCGTATCTCTGCATAACGCAGTCGAAGGGACATCACGACAGTCGAGCTGGCATGTGCTCATGAATTTCAGTCAAAACAGTGATGATACCATGTGTTTTTGATTATCATGCCCCACCGTTGGCACCCGTCGTAAGCATTGTTTCAGAATAACGTGCATGATGTATGTGATATACACTAGGTTTTATACGTACATCCGACGAATCCGTGTGTGGGAAGAAGTCTTGGCACGTTTGGATGAATATGGTTACATAAGGCAGCCTCCAATTACAAGATTAGTCGGGCACAGTACTTCTATGAAACTAATGTAACCTCAAATTCCCAGAATTTAAGCAGTGGTGCACAATTTATCTCTGCAGTAATATAACTTCTGCTCCAGTATTTGATATGAATGAATGAATGAATGGATGTTTAACGACACCCCAGCGCAGTATTTGATATATGCATTTCAACTTCCGATATACATGTAGAAGCAATTCCTACCTAAAGCCAGTATTTCAAAACATTTTACGGTATGTCGGAGGCAGACCTTCACGTGGGTAGCGTGCATGTTGATCGCATGTCGGCTGTTATTACACACCATGCATGTATGCACATAGGTACACAAGGTAGGTATTCCCCACCCTGCTCCAACCAGCTGTCAATGACTGGTATATTAATGCCTGTAAATAGAGGGCATATACAAGATTCTTTGCTGTTACTTGAAAAAAGGTTGCTTGTGTAGACGTTCTCAAGACTGGTAGGTACTGGGTTAGAATTACACTTGCAGCAAGGGGTTTTTAATTGCAATACCATCTCCCATTTTAGTCTTAATAGCAGGTGTACACCACTTACACCGATCATTGTCTCATTACTGGTTAACAAAGGCTGTAGTATGTACTGTCCTGTCCGTGGGTAAGGGCATATAAAATATCCATTGCTACTCATCAGGTAGTAGTGGGTTTAACCTCTCATACGAACACTAACTTCTGTCCTGGACACGTAATCGAGGTACCTGGCCCCGAGCTTATAAACGTTTTTCAGACTAAACTTTAATAAAGTCTGAATTCCAGAGTTAAACTTAAGAGCCATAGCTTCATAACATTTGAAGTGTCAATTTTGTTGGGTGTTCTATTTTCAAGTCTTGCATTGAACTTTATTAAAGACTGAAGTCCACATTTAAAATATTTTATAAGAACTATTTTCTTTATTAAAGTCTGAATCTTAAGTTAAAGTCTAAAGTCTAGACTTTAAGACGTTTATAAGCACGGGGCCAGGACTACACGACCCTGCTTGAACCTTAATCGGATACAAGCATGTAAATATTTCCTAATTTTCCAAAAATGGATCATAGAAAAACGTTGCCTGATGATTTTATAACACTAGTAGTAGGTCGAACAATAACAAAATTATAGCAATGACGAAATAGAAGACAAACTATCTCAATAGTTTATTCTAGAAGACACACAAATCACAGGTTATTGTCTCTGTCCTGGAATCACACACAGACCACATAATTACTTTTACATCTGAAAAGAGAAAAATATATCAAACTACATAAAAACACCAACAATAGAATGTTAGTTCATTTAGGCATGATAATTACAACTGAAAAAAAACAACTGAAGCATTTATCCACTTTACAACCACTTAACCAATGTAGGACAAAATCGTCGAGAACATAAATGACTCTACATGCCCCAAAATGACCATTCTTGCCCCTTTGATGCAAACCCTGGAGTAAACACTTAATATTAATTTAATTAAATCAACAATTATGGAACATGTTTAAGTCGTACTCGTTCTATGCTGCATTAAAAGTATTCATATTGAATACTTTTTGCTATGTGCATTAATATATGTAATAGCTTTGTGTCAGCATGGCCAGTGTAGCTACAGTAGTGTTACTAAACAAATTATTGCTGAACAAAATTAGAGATCCTTGACCTCTTTTAAACCTGCTGCACCTATGAAAGTATGCAAAGGGTAATCAGTATATAAAAATGTTTTACTTCTAGCCAGAGTCCAATATTCACTAGCCGGGCTAGTAGGGCTATTGTTTTCTACAGGTCTGAGAATAAGGACCCGTTCGGGTAACCTGTTTATAGGTTACCCGAAACTACACATCAGGCAACCTGTTTTGGTTTTAGGTTACCTAGAAGCTAAAAATTAACTGTTGTTTATTTCAACGTTATTTGACATGTATATA
>JAUTCZ010076360.1:0-16956 GCA_032273805.1 Melanodrymia brightae | reverse complement strand
TCACGCAGTCCAGCTGCCTCGACTGCCTGTCCAGGACAGAAGTTAGTGTTAGTATGATAGAGGAAACCCGCTACTATTGATAAGTAGAAAGGGATCATTTGTATGCACTTTCCCACACACATGGCCTTTGTTAAACAAGTTGTGGACACTGGTCAGTGTAACTGGAAGTACACTACCCATTGAGCCTTGCGAAGCACTCCCTCTGGGTTGGAGCCGGTACTGGGATTAAAAATCCCATATGCCACAAAAGGGATTCGAACCCAGTACCTGCCAGTCTTAAACCCGATGGACTAACCACTGCGCCACTTATACAGCACTCAAACTGTTCCTGGGATTCATGCACTCCAACTATTCCTGGTACTCATGCACTCAAACTGTAATTACTGTTCCTTTGACAAACGTACTCAAAACTATTCCTGGGATTAATCTTGGACGCATGTACTCCGAAACATTCACCAGTTATTACCACCTTTCTTGATAATGTAAATTTATTACTATTTAAATACATAATAAAACTTAACAAACAAAAGTGTTTTCTCCAAACTCCAGTGTCTGCCAAATATAAGTCGATCGAGTGGACTAAAATATCACCGATTGAATACCAAGTGAGTTGAATGACCACCATCAAACATGTAGCTGAATGCATCAGAAAGATAAAGTTAATATATTCACCATTGAAGAAGTATTTGTATTGTATTTGCCATGCTAAAACTGCTAGTCAAAACATGTGGAGTTGTCGTAAAAAGGCATGTGTGTTGATTATATTAACATATCAATGCAAATGACACAAAACTAGATGTACATATATGATTCTGTCGTTGGCATATCGGTCAGATTTCTACAAAATTATAACTCAGACTAAGAATGGCATTTTATAACTTGAGATCATGAAGTGAAACATGATCTTACTGTTCATGATACCTATGCCCTGTTACTGTTCACGAGATCCATGCCCTCTTACCGTTCATGAGACCCATGCCCTTTCACTATTCATGAGACCCATGCCCTCTTACTGTTCATAAGACCTATTCCATCTTACTGTTCATAAGACCCATTCCCTCTTACTGTTCATAAGACTCATTCCCTCTTACTGTTCATAAGACCCATTCCCTCTTACTGTTCATGAGACACATTCCCTCTTACTGTTCATAAGACCCAGTCCATCTTACGGTTCATGAGACCCATGCCCTCTTACTGTTCATAAGACCCCTTCCCTCTTACTGTTCATAAGACCCATTCCCTCTTACTGTTCCTAAGACCCATTCCCTCTTACTGTTCATAAGACCCATTCCCTCTTACTGTTCATAAGACGCATTCCCTCTTACTGTTCCTAAGACGCATTCCCTCTTACTGTTCATAAGACCCATTCCCTCTTACTGTTCATAAGACCCATTCCCTCTTACTGTTCACAAGATCCATACCATCTTATTGTTTCTCGGACACATGCACTCCTATCATTCCTGGGACTAATTCATGGCCGCCCCCATCCCTCACTTGAGGTTTTTGCACTTCCACTGTTCATGAGACTGAGAAATTTAAACATTTCTTGTGACTAATAACACTCCAACTAGCCCTGCAAGTCATGCACTCCAACGTTTCCTACAACTCCTGCACCCCAACTGACCATGCCCTGTAACGATTCATGGGTCTCCTGTCCCCACAGTTTATTGAACCCTGTCTGCAGTACGAGTTATTACTTCACCGTGTTAACGCATGCTGCACACTAGAACAGCATATGACGTGCACTACTGTACCACCCACCTGTGTTGAACACATTCACCCATTGTGAAAACCCACGACCACATACCTGGCTGTGATAATAAATCTTTGTCAGCGCCTTTTAAACACAACAAATTAAAAAGCAATCAAAAACAGACCAATTCAACATTGCTTGACAGCTATCCATTTGATCAAGCATATTTCAATTACAGCCAGAAATAATCAAAGCAAAATCACTTTCTCATATTAAGTAATCAACATTTTCTTTTCGCTAATGGTGCAACATACTTGAGGCAGGTATACACAAAATGTGTATCGGGACAACAATATTGTTATGTGCGTTATTTGCGGTGTGATTGAAAGGAAATAGATTGTACCGATTCAAGATGGTGACAAATTGAACCAGCCATTGTAGAATTCTAAAGACAAATTAGACGCCACTTGAGCCGTTACTTTATATAATCACCAAGACATACAACAGACTTGAGAAAGTTACACAACACAAAATTGCTTCTTTAAGAACAACCATTGCTGTCCATCAAAGTGTGACTGCCAATAGATGATAATGAAAATGTCATTTATATGTTTGCTGTAAATCAGCCAAGGTGACATACGTGCAGACTACAATGTAAATGTGTATTTTAGAGCAGTTTGATAACCACAACAATAAAAGATATTACAATTAATGTTGTATAGCTGAAACCCAATGGGTGGATGTCCTCTCTCTCGTGGGGTGTCGTTAAACATCCATTCATTCTTAGTGTGAAGCAAATATTGGGTTTATTGCTTGCAAAATTGTTTTTTTTACTCTGCGTCTGCTTGGCAACAGTCAGCTATATTGATCACTCAGTGATTTTTGTTTCTCTCTCACCAGTGATGTTTATTAATGAGGTCTTAATACTAAAGTCGTCTGATCATCAACATTGGAAACAGGTTAAGTAGGTGCAAGTTTGATAACCACAAGAATTAAAGGTATTACAACTGTACGCCTCTTATTACTATGAAGCTGAAAGCAAATTGGTGGATGTTCTTTTTTGTGCTGGGGTGTTGATAAATATCCGTTCATTCTAAGCGTGTGCTGGGGTGTCATTAAACATCCATTCATTCTTAGTGGCTGGGGTGTCATTAAGCACCCATTCATTCTTATCGTGTGCTGCGGTGTCATTAAACATCCATTCATTCTCAATGTGGCTGGGGTGTCATTAAACATCCATTCATTCTTATTGTGTGCTGGGGTGTCATTAAACACCCATTCATTCTTAGTGTGATGCAACTATTACATTAATTGCTTGCAATTTTTTATTTTTTTTTTTGCATCTGCTTGGCAACAGTCAGCTACCGTATATTGATCACTTAGTGATTTTTGTTTCTCTCCCACCAGTGATGTTGATTATTAATGAGTTCTTAATGCTAAAGACTGTCGGATCATCGAGATTGGCAACCGGTTAAGGAGGTGCCAGAATAGCCTGCTCGTGCCGTAACTTTTGGTGGTGATTTGTCTGATAAACACTCTGTCTGCTTCTAGTCGGTAAACCACTCAACTAGCCTGATCTGTACAGTCGTAAGAAAGGACAATCGTCAAAGACTTATGAGTGTTTGCGGATTATCTCAGAATAGGCCAGTATAATCTTCTTATTTACCCAGATAAGCTGCTTTATCTGGGAAAGTGTTAATGACTGAGCTGCCTATTACAGCTTGATGTGACAGTGTAAGCAGAAGTGATATGAAAACTGAGGTGAGTTCTCTATGCAGTGTTACGTTACATTTCGTGTTTCTGACATTTTCTCAGTTACTGGTAATGTTATTTAATACATGTAGTGGTGTTTCAATGATCGATTATAATCGATGACTGGTTGTTTGCTGTACTAATTATGACAATCAATCATAAAAACCAATAATCTACCATATATTTTTTTAAATATATAATAATAATAATAATAAAATGTTTTTAAACATATTTTGGCCCCCATAAAACAAATTAATTTGTATGTTGTTATTCTTTGGTCACATTTACAAGAAAAAGTTAGCATTTTAAAGAAAATTAAATCACTTTACATGTAGTTCTTAATTAAATTGCAGCCAATCGATTATCTATGATATAATCCATTGGTTATGTACAACCATCATCAAATAGGAAAACGTAACCAATTTTCATCCATATTAAATACATGTATCTTTTAAAAAAGGTTAAATTATATCATTCAGGAAAATAGCTTGCATTGAAAGTTAATTATTTTTATTACAACTACAAAATTATAACAAATTTTTTTCGAAATAATTTTTTATCCACATCAATCAAGAAAATTAAAAAGTTAGCAAAAAAAAAGAAATGTTTGGAAACTTATTTTTCTGCTGACTCCGTTGACTACAGTAAATCGTGAAGTAGATCGATTACTTTTAATGCAATAATTTCCTGTATATTGTAAATAAACAATGCAGTAAAAGGAAACTTAAAACCATTAATGGAAATGTCGGATCAATACATCACAATAGAATATTGAATTCCTATAAGCACAAATTACCAAGCTGACCTAGTTAATTTCTAATCAAAGCTGCTATTGTTTTCTAATTCTAGCTGTATAGATAAAGCTTGCTTGTTTGTTTAACAACACCTCTGGAATACATTGATTATTAATCAGCGGTCACTGGATGTCAAATGCACGGCTACTGTAAACTGCATTAATATTGCGATGTTTAAATTTCGTGAATACACCCCTAAGTGCATGTTCGCAACGTTTAAATTTTGCGAACGACCATCGGTACATGAAAGCACATTATAAAAGGGAAAATTACACGTGCTTATAAATTTCGCGAATTGAGATTGGCGCGAACTACGCGAAAATTATACCCTTTCTACATTCAATACAGGTTTGACTGTGAAAATGTATACAGTTGAACCTGTTATAAACGCCACCCCTATAAAACAACCACTTGTCTACAAAGGACACTTTAGCTAAGTCAGTTCCATATATAAATGGATGTATTTTAACTTGTGTATAATACATATTCAGACAACTTCATCCCAAATTATAGAAAAAATATTATGAATAATTGATTTTATATCCTACGTCTTTAATGGGTCTTGTTTCTAATAATATTCTTCCAAATCATCTACTTTACTAAATATGATCTGTATTAAGCAGCCACTATACATGTAGTGTTTTCTTAATTTAAGGGGTCATTTTTGTTACTCCCTTGTGTTTCTTTAATAAAGGTTTGTTTGACTGTATAAGAAAATTGTAGAGCATAATATTCTCAGAGCGGCTTTAATCTACAAGTTGTAATATAACTAATGTTTAATAAATAAGCAAACGCCCCCGGTGAGTTTTCAAGGACTTTTTGGAAATACAATAAATGGCATCGACATAAAATCCTTTTCTGTTGTTACTAGTCGACTCTTGTTACAACAACATTCATTATAATACTATTAACAGCATACTAAGGTATCAGAACAATGTTGATAAAACCTATTATACATCAATGCAAATGTGTTCTTTTGAATAAAACAATCATGTACAGTGTATCACCAACAGCACTGGTTTCTGGTAACACCTAAACATGCTGTATTTTTCTTGCACAGGCTCATTGGCACTTGACACAATTTTTTAGTTTTTTTTGTATACATATAGTAATAGAAAAATATACAAAAATAAGATTTTTTTTTTAAAATGTGTCAAGTGCTTGTGCACAGGCCCATAGGGTTGTTTTTAAAGAAGAAGTGGATGTTCAATAGCCAACATTTAACTCATTGATTATAAACAAGCGGTTATTGAATGTCAAATGCAGTTACATCGACACTTGGTCACAGAGGAAAGCCGCTTCCGCCACATATGCTATTCTTCTTCAAATAACAGCAAGGGATCTTTCATGTGTACTTTCCCACAGACAAGATAGCACAACCCACGGCCTTTGGTAGACCAGTCATGGATCACTGGTTGGAATAGGAAATAACCAAACATGACCCCTTCAGGATAGATCCTTCAACTCATTGACCTCAGGCGGACACTCTTGCAATGAGTTATGCCCCACTCCCTAGCTACAGTTGAATGCACATACCTCTAGAATTCATGATCAGATTACTTGTTTCAAAGTAATCAATGCATGTCAAATCATATGCCCTTTATAACAGCATACTTCATATGACACCAATAACGACCACCTTGCTTCCTTGTCTGTTATGAAGCAAGTTGACTGCATAATGAACATAATCACATTTAATCTGTGCGACCATGTTGCAAACCGACGTTACACAATGAGGACATTATCAAGACTGTCGGTGTGACAGTAAAGTGTCTCGTGACACAGAAACCTATAAAACGGTGAATAGAGGACACATCATTAATATGTTCCGGTCTTTTACTTTTGTCAATTGATACAGTCATCAAATACTCATTATCTGTTCAATAAATTGCCTTTTCATACACAATCTTGGTCAAAATATACACTTAATATACATAGTCTGAATTCTCAGTCAATACTAATCAAGAGACTTGGTATTTTTTTCAGCCAGAATACCAGTTAACCTGATTGGTTTATAATATTTAATTTCATAGGGTATGTACTGTCATGTATCTTGAAACTGTGTCTTTGTATTTGGTAACAGACTGTACCCAGTATGGTGCGTGGGTTTGGGGGAGGGGGAATGCATGAACCTTTGGTGGATATGTGTACCCTAAACAAAAGTCAAGAAAGAAAGAAAGAAAGAAATGTCTCTGGGAAAGGGCATAAGAAAAGATCCCTTGCTCAGAACCTGCTCAAACCGGTCTCCGTGGAGCAGTGGGTAAGGCTTTGGAATTCAGGCTGGTAGGTACTGGGTTCGTGGCATATGGGATTTTTAATCCCAGTACCAGCTCCAACCCAGAGCAAGTGCTCCACAAAGTTCAATGGGTAGGTGTACATGTACATTGTACTTCCACTTACACCGACCAGTGTCCACAACTGGTTTAACAAAGGCCATGGTATATACAGTCCTGTCTGTGGGAAAAGTGCATATAAAAGATCCCTTGCTACTCATCAAGAGCAACAGGTTTCCTCTATCATAATAACACTAACTTCTGTCCTGGACAGATGGTTGAGCAGCTGGACTGCCTGACCAACAGACATGCTTGAACCTTAATTAGATATAAGCACATAAATAAGTTATAACTAATTAACAAGCCTCCTTGAGACGATGGGATGTTTAAGCGCAGAACCGGCTCTATCCTTGTGAGTGATTTGCAAGCCTCATTGGGTAGGTAGGTGTACACCACTTATTTCGGTCAGTGTTTTTTTTGGGACAGTGTATGAATTTATTGTAAATATTTTTATTTATTTATGTAAATGCTCTTAAACTTCATTTCCGGCAGTATATCTCAGAAAATTGTAGTGATGTTCCAATCAGATTTGGTATTACAAACTTGTTGAATTAGAATTACAGGTACCTGATATAAAAGCAGATTCTAGTCTGTATTATGAATTACTGGACGTGTTTGATATATCAGATCCAATATAATAATATTATAATAGTTAATACAGGGCATGAAATTCAATCTGCTACCAACAAAGGCTAATGTGAGAAATAATTAAAGTGTACAATGAAATTGTTTGCAAGGTTCACACAAGGATTATACGGGGATAATCCTCCGTCAATTTTCCGTCAAATAGGATCATAATAAGTTATGATAAAAATATCTTTAATATGAGAGGTCATTGTAAGTTTAGGAATACACAAAGTTGTCTGTGTTGTAAGTTTATGCAAAGCTATCATCTCATCAAAACATATACATGGTCTGTAATTACCAGCATTCCACACAACAAAAGGTTCTTTCATGTAAAAGCTACATGGATGCCTTTTTCACCTTACGTAGAATAATGTATAGGTGTATAATTTACATGTAAGTCCATAATTTCCTAATAACATACCTGTATACAACTGGCAATAAATTGCAACATGGTACATGTGTATATTTTAAATGATACTGAATAAAAATAGTGTACTATAGCTTCTGGTTACCCAACCAAACATACCTTTTACCTGTAAACCCTAACCTTTCAAACAATGGGAATAAATATGAGGCTGTCTACATGTATGGTCAATATCATCTGGATTTATCTGCCTGTCGTCATCCAGTATTATCTGGTGCCAAAAAAAGTGACAAATTCCCTTTTAGGCTAAAATAGATTTGTTTACTATTTCCCAACTGACAATTTTTGTCCCATCAACCCTAAACCTTTTAATAAAAATGAATAAATAAATAAAACTTTGTAATTTAAAAAAAATGTTTTCCATTGGTTAAATACCAAAGAAAAAAACGAATAAAAAAAAACTTAAACTTATTTATTTTTTGGACCTACATGTACCAGTAATATGTTTAATTGTTCCCAACTTGCACAAATGTTGTGAAATACATTTTGAACACTGCCAATATAAATAAATCTGGCTAAGAATGTTTGAATGGCATGTTTACATCTCATTAATAAACTTGCATAATATGGACGATTATGATTTTTCACTTGGACCTAATCTCTGATTGAGTGATCGAAATCAGACAGAGAGGACACAAAAGAGCCTCTTCCAGTCAGATTGTTCAAGACACTGATGTTGTGATTAACTGACTTTATCTATCAGTCGAATCCTGTCATGGCGAATGAGTTAATAGCAGACCGTGACAAATCTTAAATATTGATCAGCATGATATGCAACGTAATACATTCCGTATCAGTATTACAGTTTACACGCCGACTGGGACATGGCAACAAGGATGATTTGTATATCAAAACATACTAAAATACATCATAGTTACATGTACACGTTAGGAAAAACAATATTTTTGTAATGCATTTTCCCACAGATAGGACAGTATAATATCACGCCCTTTGTTAAACCAGTTGTGGACACTGGTCGGTGTAAGTGGAAGTACACCTACCCATTGAGCTTTGCAGAGCACTCGCTCTGGGTTGGAGCCGGTAGTGGGATTAAAAATCCCATAAGCCATGAATGGGATTCAAACTCAGTACCCACCAGCCTGAAGCCCGAAGCATTAACCACTACACAACGGAGCCCAGTAGTAGCAGTAAACTCTTAAGACAGATCTATAGATCTTTAATAATTCACACATGCAGGTGGTTCCGTACAAAGTTAATCCATTTGGCAATAATAATAATCCTCCAAACACTGTGGTTGAAATCATACATGTACATTTGTTTTTAAATCAAACCTATAATATAACTAGGCTTTTTTTTTACTTTTTCTTTTTGCTTTTCAAAAATACTGACACTCAATTTATTTATAAATTATTGAACAGTTATGCACTTTTCTTTTCACTTTTCAAGAACACAATTATTGAACAGTTATAATGCATTTTCTTTTCTCTTTTCAAGAACTACCGATACTTAATTTATTGATAAATTATTGAACAGTTACATGTATGCATTTTTCTTTTCACTTTTCAAGAACTACATATGTGTATGATTGATAAATTATTGAACAGATATGCGCAACCACTGCAAAAATAAGTAACATCCATCCATCGAGCCCATACGAAATGCGTTATTGATTTCACATTGTACAGCTATTTACTGCCCCATGTCCGACTCCACGTAGGACGTTCCTCACTGAATGGCAATTAATCCACTAGGAGGTGCGTTCTATGTGGCCGTTAACTGTGACTATCAGGCAAGCTCAGCACAATGACTGACTGGCAGATTGCTCTCGTGATAAAAACAATTATTAATCAGGCTCAAAAAGGCAGCTCGTATTGACGTTCCCTGGTTTGTTTTTATGTGTGTAAATGATTAAAGCAAAATGATCGCCTGTTGTTGTGTTTTGCAGGTCAACATGTGTTTACGGTGAAAGGAGACAATAACGATGACGAATTCTGGGGAGGAACCAGAACTGATACAGCATTGTAAAGTAAAGTTGTGGAATGATGAAGTGATAAAATAGAGGTCTAGATTTTTGAGGAGGTTTAAACCAGATTCTGAAAGGAATAAAACAGGTTTTAAACGATTCAAATTGATATAAATTTCAAAAGAATCTAAAAACATATTTTCAAAGGAATTTAAAGAGATTTTCAAGGAAATAAATGGAATATAAGACTGAAACACATGAAAAAGGAAACAATTAGAAAAATCATTTGCAAATAAAAGCAAAGTGAAATAATGTTTTAAAAACATCTGGAGAACAAAAATCACCTCCATCTAATTACAGTGTGCAAGGACTATTAAATATTCACACAGAGGATCACATGAGAAAATAAACAGAAACCCACAAAAAATCCAGAAATACATTGACACTATGGATGAAAAAACGTTGGTATATCACACCAAACTTCACCACTGGTACGAGCTTCATCAGCTCAACCGAAGTGGCGACAACGCATGTCTGCGTCTGCCTGCCGCGGTGGCCCACATGACCCCCGAGAGAGCCGTCGAGATAGACACATGGCGCCGTGAAGTCAACAAAGAGTTCGTCAAGCCAAAAAAACACCAAGTGAAAGCCTCGTTCTGGCGATGCCACTACAGCGCCCCGACGTCTGCTGCACCCAAATTCAAAATTCATAACCGCAGGTCACACTCGGCCAAATGCTCGAGTGTCTGGAGGAATAAGTATGGAACTGTGGACATTACTTCTCTGCCTAATTACCTGGCGGAGATGTCTATACATTATTCAGCAGAAAGAACTGGGCTTTATCACGGAAAGTATGCACCCGATGATCACCTCAGCATCACGGGGAAGCGACAGGAGATTCATATTCCTAGTTACCCTCGTGAACTGAACAGCCGGGAGTCGGCAGGAACCCATCGATCGTGGAAAGAAACGAACAGGTGCAGCAGTGTGGATACAGCAAACGCTAATAAGAACACGTCGGAGAGGGATGAAGAGTTAAACTCGGAGAATACGGTAAATGAAACGGATAATATGTCGTCGCAGTTGAAACCAGGTAACGTCTGTAACAGATCGGTGTCCAACAAGCTGTTAAACGTCATCACAATAGATGACTGTAACATGAATCTGAGGTACCGACCTCAGAAAGTTGTTACTTACAAAACTGTCCGATTTGACGACGATTTCGAAACCGATGACTGTGAGATTAGTGAGGATGAATATTATCCAATCAGAGTCAGCCGGGGTTCGGCGATGACAAAACTTTCTTTGGAAAACGTGGCGTCTTTGGTGTCGGGTCAAAGGGGAAAGCAACAAAAATATACCTGCAATGGCTACCAGTATCCTGACGGTCGTCCGAAGTCTGCAAGAGTCGGACAGGCGTTTGATACGATACTGGAGGAAAAGAGACACGGAAAAGGTGGCGGCATGCAGAGTAAAGAGGCAAAGTTTCTGGTTCGGAATAAAAGGGAATGCAGTGTGTCAGAGGGACGGGGATTGTACCACAAGCTGAACACGGCGTTGAGGAAACAGATGTCGAGTATGGTGAATTCTCGATGGGAGGACTTGAAGACGAAACAAGAACAGAATCGTAGTCGCAGTTCGAGCGTTCTCGACCAGTACAAGTCGGACAGAACGAGCCGAGAGAGTAGTATCAGTGTTTCGCGGTTGGAACGGAAACGCTAAACCACAGGTCGAATCTCGGGGCCATAGCTAGAATTTTTTGTGTTGGGGTTGCGGGCAGATAAATTCTTGGAACAAACGAGTGCAAGACAGTAGGGGGTCATGGATTTTCTTTAAGTTTCTATTATTTTTACCAGAATTTGTTTTGGGTGGGAATGGGGAGGCAACTTTTAAACAAGGTGGAACAATACAGAGTTTTTGTGAGGAACAACTTTCCATTTTGACCTTTTACTTGCAGAAATTTAAGCAATAATGGAGATATTGATTTGAATTATGTATGGAAATTTATTTGTACATATGCATCTCACTTTCACACATTTTGAAGCTTTTATCAGGGTAATAGTTAATTTTGAAGGATTAATAGGAGACTGTCTGAGAAAAATAGGCAGCTGCATCTAACAAGTGTGGGCAGTAGGATGAGTTCAGTGCAAGAATATATGGCTGAGATTTAAGAGGTTGAAGGATCAATCCTCCTCAGTGGACCCATAGAACTATTTCCCATTCCGAGACCATCTGTCGACATAACCATGTCAGACAAGACAGCACACACCATGGCCTTTGATATACCAGTTATGGATCTCTGGTTGGAATGGGAAATAACCCATGGGTCCACTGAAGAGGATTGGTCCTTCGGTGTCACACTCCCCAGGCAGACACTATTGCACTGAACTATGTCCCACTCCTAATTTTGTGACAAAGGCTCTCCTTATAATTTGAGGAAAGCGATTGCAAAAAACATGCTCTCCTCATTTATCACTTTGCTTTAGAACTAGCTTGGTCTATCACAAGTACAGCACTTAGATTCCACTTATTTGCATATCAGTTTATAGCATTAATTACTTATTGCATATTTTTATGTCACACGACCAGTTGCTACCTAAGCAATAGAAAATATAATTAATTTTGCATAATTTTTATTGCATAGAAAATTGCCCCTGTTCTAGTTATTTGTATATAAATTTCTGATCCAGCTTTCCCTACATGTGCAATTGACTGTTTTAAATTGCTGTGATATTATGATAAAATAATAATAATAAATTTATGTATAACATAATTATTGTTCAATGTTTTACAACACAATTTTTTGACAGAATTACATGCATTAATCTATCTCCAAGTTGATCAATATTTGATATTTGTTTATTATTATCAATTGTAATTCACTTAATTACACAAACAACACTAATTTATATTCAAATGGTTAATGGAATAAATGGTTTAATAGCATATATTGTTCATGCACCAGGCCTATGAAAATAAGAGGAAACTACTTTGTATAAGCTGAAAATGTCACTTCTAGTGGGATTTATCCAACCCTTCATTGTACAACTTCCTGAATAGGATACCATGTATAAAACAGAGACTTTATTTTTAAAGTATTTTTACATTTAGTACAGTCAAACCTGTGTTAATACAGGTGGCCGCTCAAGCAGGTTTTACTGCATAAGATTAAAATCTTTGTTTTATTCTCCAAAGCTGATTTTCTCTATCTCAATCCTGACTGAAAATCTGTATGTATGCATTCAGTATTAGATAATAATTGCTAAATTAGCTAATCTCAGCTTACAGCAACAACAATAATAAATAATTCAATATTAGCTAGCTTTCAGTTTGATTCTATTGATTTCCATTCCATGTTTACACGAATGGAAGCTAAGCAACCCAGAAACATATTTACTATAATATGATTAATTAACAACATGCATGTAAATGTGTATATTACTAATTGTAAAGCTACACTAGGGGATAGGATGGTGGGGTATTAGCAATTGTTTACAAATTCGTATTTTACGCCTTTTTTAAAGCCACAGTTAATAAAGATAAAGTTGGTTTGTTTAACGACACCACTGGAACACATTGATTATTAATCAGCGGTTATTGGATGTCAAATACATGATTATATCGACACTTGGTCACAGAGGAAACCTGCTGCCACAACATAGGCTACTCTTCTTCTAATAACAGCAAGGGATCTTGTATGTGCACTTTCCCATAGACAGGATAGCACACACCATGGCCTTTGATAGACCAGTCATCGATCACTGGTTGGAACAGGAAATAATCCAATGGATACCTTGAGAAGGATCGATCCGTTGACCTATCGAACCTCAGTTGGACCCACAGTCAATAAAACATTTTGGAGCAGAGCGTAGTCCAGCAATAGAGCGTCCACCTGCAGCTTGTTGGGTCGAAAAATCGATCCTCCTTAGGGAACCCATCGGGTTATTTCCCATTCCAACCAGTGATCCGTGCGCTTGACATCCAATAAATAACCAGTGATTAATAATTAATGTGTTTCCTGTGGTGTCGTTAAACAAACAAACTTTATCTTTATGTAAAAAAACAAGATGCAGAAGATTATAATAAAAACGCCCTTACCTGACCCATAACTTGCACAAACGAAGCCTTCAGTTTGAGTTCATAAGAACACGATGGATGTAGATATAATTCCAAGTGAACAGAATGGGTGTCGTATTCAGCCGGCTTCGCACTCTGTAGTTTAACAGGTAGACTTAACTTTTCACGAAATTTGCCGAACTTGTAGGTACTCTCATTGGTCCAGGGAACGTTCAACGTCATGATGTTGCCTTCAAAGTCACCTGAGTCATGCAAGAGAAGAAGAAAAAAGATCAATAATTTTTAAATTTCTGCTTAGGACGATTCAACACTATTTGTCCTGTCCGCAATGATTTTTTCTCTTTGTTATGTAAATAAATGCAAATACATGTATTATCAAATTTCATTAATTAGGATATTAGAATACAGGCCTTTTACCACAATTATTTTAAGGAGCTTACTCATTCCAAATTCAGGAACAATTTTATAATAAATTTGATCGGTTATGCATTATAAATTGTACATGGAAAGACAACTGAATTTAAAGCTGTATCAATTTCCTTACGATAATTCAAATAGCTTAGTTACACAGTAAGGATAGTAGTGGCCCTCTATACTTTATACCTCTGGGGAAACCTTTGAGAATAGCAATGGAAAATTCTTAATTTATTTACCTGTATGAACTTTTCGACAACTGCGAGGCGTAATCTCAGCTACGTACGATCGCATGATTCCAGTCAAGCCACCCAAGTGAAGACTGTAGTAGACGGAATTGTTCTGAATACGCAACATGGCCGCCATGTCGAAGATGGCAACTGGGTAGGAAACGATCGTGTCAAAGATGCTGGGAAGAGTGAAGAGCAGATGACGGTTTATCATAGTGTACTGTTCCACAGTCACTTCCACCTGCAGTCACAAACATAGACCATATTAATTTAAACAAGAAAACATTTAATATCAAGCCTATGTCCAGTGTGACAGCATTTTCATTTTTGGCGAGCTTTAGCAAGTGACAATAATCTATTTATTTATTTCATGAAGAACATAAAAGTAATTAAATATTACATGTAAATATTAGCAAAGTTTTTAAACAAGCTACCATTTAATACCAAGCCTATGTCCAGTGTGAAATAATTTTGATTTTTGGTGAGCTTTAGGAAGTGGTAATAATTTTAATTATTTCACGAAGGACATAATGTAATTTTTCTTTTTAATTCTTTATTTTTATTTTGGCAATGGTGTACATACTTATATTAGATAATGTAATTTAATATTAAATATTAGCAAACATTTTAACATTTTATTTAAAGATATCTAGATAAATTTTGTTTTTTTAACGACGCCACTGGAACACATTGAAAATTACAATATTTATTTTTAATCTGGTACTCTCATTAGGAATAGCTATTATTTAAAAAGTATCAACATTTGTTTAATGACACCACTGGAAGACATTGATTATTCATCAGGAGTTATTGGATGTCAAATGCAGTTATATTGACACTTGGTCAGAGGAAAACCGCTTCTGCCACATAGCCTACACTTCTTTGAATAACAAGGGATCTTGTATGTGCACTTTCCCACAGACAGGATAGCACACACCACAGCCTCTGATGAACCAGTCATGGATCACTGGTTGGAATGGGAAATAATCCAACGTGTCCACTGAAGAGGATCTATCCCTTGACCTAACCTCATGTGGACGCTATAGCACTGAGCTATGCCCCGCTCCAAAAACTATCAAAGTAAGGTCATATAAGGTATGTCAGACAGCTTCATCCAATACATAGAATTCAGGGTTGCGTTCAAGTTCGCAAACAGTTTGCTGTTTGTGTTTGCTGACGAACGCTAACGGCGAACAGCGAACTTGAAAGTAAAATGTTGTTCGGGTCGAACATATAAACAAGATTGTACAAAATGGCGTCAACCTCTAATAAACACACTTTTTTCGAGAAACCTGCAATAACTTATAATAGTGTGGAATTACTCTTCATTTAGTATCATAATAATAAAAATGTTATATTCTTTCTATTTACATTGCCTAAGACTCACGATATATTATTGTGTGGACTACACGGTCTTTTTCATTCCATTTTTATTAAAACATAAAATTAGCCGCCATTTTTGTTTTACAGGCTAACGCCTCTCAGATCCGTTAGCCTAGTTGGCGAACAATGTTACGAACTACGCGAACAAAAATCGTTCAACTTGGCAAACAGTTCGCCACCAACGCAAACTGTTTGCGAACTTGAACGCGACCCGTGTCGCTAGTGCAACGCTTATGTTGTGACGGGTGGGGGCGGAGAGGGGGGCTAGATCCCCATACAATCTTTTCTAGCGAATAGACTGGGACTTTTCACTTCTATCAAATTTTGGCATATCTTAGCATGTCATCTGTATTTTCAAATAAGTTTTCTTGCAAGTGGATTGTGTTTTTCCAGTGGCATAAAATTTCAAATGTTTTTTCCCTTTTGAGCGCCATCGTTGCTCGTTTTCAGCCACTTTCCTAAATTACGTTTTCTCGTACCTTGTCTGGGTTTTATCGTTATACATTAAATGAATGTGATTATGATAGTACACGATCGCTACCAGTCAAATTGTTAGCAAGCGTTCGCCCTATTGACCGCAAGGCAGTAGTACGGCTGTTCACGGTTTTCTCTCAAACTGCAAATCAAGGGACGTAACTCTAAATAATGTTCTAGTAAAATAATATTATTTTCGGGTTGTTCTTGTTAAAAGTGAATGATTGTAATTCAACTTATTGTTAATGTCACCTTTTGTTATTAAGGTAATAGGGCCTATCGTGCAACAGCCCGGTCAATTGCAATTCATTCCGTGCATAACGATAATTATTACCTCTAATTTAATAACAATAAAACAAGACGCCGGCTGATCAAAGGGGCGGTTTTTTGTGTTACTGTTAATATTATGGCCAAATTAAATTAATAACCCGTTTAGCTCTGAAAATTCGATAAAGATAAAGTTTGTTGTTTATGAAGACGCCACTGGAACACATACTATGACAGATTATAAATAAGAGGTTTTTGGACGTCCGACGCATAGTTATATTGACACATGGTCTCAGAGGGAACCCGCTGTCGCCTCTTCATGGGCTACTCTTACCGAGAAACAGCAAGGTGTCTTTTATGTGCGCGTTCTCATAGACCGGATAGCACACCACAGAATTTGATATCCAGTCGTGTATCACTGGCTGGAACGGAGAATAGCCCATAAAATATTTTGCGCTGTGGAGGATCGATACCACGACCGGTCCCGCCACAGGCAGATAATCTACCTCTAGACTACATCCCGCCCCCTGAAAATTTGAGGACGTAGTCACTTTTATTCTATAT
>JAUTCZ010076359.1:0-26439 GCA_032273805.1 Melanodrymia brightae | reverse complement strand
GAAAAACAGCAAGGGGTCTTTTATGTGCACTATCCCATAGACAGAATAGCACACAACACGGAATTTGATAAACCATAAAAATGTTTTGCGCTGTGGAGCATCGATCCCTCGACCCATCCCGCCACAGGCGGACATCCCACCTATGAGCTACGTCCCGCTCTGAGCCCGATGATTTAACCACTGCGGAGGAATCGCTGTACGTAATAACCTGATAAAGATTTATAACTGTTGCCAGTTGATGTAGGCGTCAGAACATTCTATAAGGGGCGTTAATCCATACTTGAGTGTCTAACAATGAGTTAACTCCCTTGTGCTATATGGGGTCGATATACCGTATGCCAATATTATTATTGTTCGACATAGACTAAGAACTTAATAGTTTTGCTTATTAGTGCAAATATTGAAAATCAAATTCATTTTTAAGTCTAAGACTTAAAAGTTTCTGGGCAAACTGCATCTGACTACGCCCACTAACAGTCTAACACACCACCCCCTCCGCCCAATCAAATTCCATCCCACCAACCTATTTTGTTCCGAGTGTACCGTGACAGGGATTGTGCTTATCCCGAAAGTGAATTCATGCTATTCTATATAATCTGGAATCAGTTTAGCAAGTACGTCTTGCAAATCACATGCAAAGGTAAATTTTACGCGAAACCGGTTCGAAAGGTAAATTTGTTTGTTTAACGACACCACTGGAACACATCGATTATTAATCAGCTGTTATCGGATGTCAAAAACACTGTTATATCGACACTTTGCCACAGAGGAAACCCGTTGCCACCACATAGTCATCTTCGCTAGCCAAGGTGTACCATTCCGTCTATTAATAGACTGGTTTACATCTTGGCACGGTTAGACGAAATTCTAGTAGCGGAAGTGGTCTATTTTAATTGGGTGCATGCAGATTTGCATACTCGAATCGCGTAGCTTGTCGCTTAATATAAGTAAAAATGGTTGCCCCTGTGAAATGGCGTTTGCAACCGTGACGGTTTTGTGAGAAAGACAACAGAACACAAAATTAAAAAGTCCTGTTTGTTTCGGACATCAACGTGTATCTCTTGAAAACTATACTGTGTGATTCTGGGGTGTCTACAAAACAACGCGTCCATCACACGCAGTTAATTGATCAATTTATCTTCCTGTTAGCTTAAGAGTAAAATCATGTCGAATGTAAAACGTAATGTGATTGATCATTATGAAATCATCCAAGGGACGTAAACGTTATTTCAAATTTATTTTCAAAAGGGGGCGCTTTTGTCGAAACTGGAAATATGACGTAACTGTGCCAAGGGTAAATGGAGTCTATTAATAGATGAAAAGTCCCTTGGCTGGTGAATATGTCTTTTTACAGGATGGGGAATGGAAAAGCAAAGTTCTACTGGAATTTGATTAGCACCTATATAAAATGAGTAATAATATTGCATCGCGATTGCAAGATTTTGCAATGTGAACCCAGTCATTTTGCAGCCTGATATAATATTGTTACACATCGTTAAAAAAAAAAAAAGGTGTTTTTCTAGGTCACATTTTCAACACTTTTATATTGAAATTGAGTGGGAAAACACTACATTTGCTAAAACTATTATTAAACTTGAGACTCATCTACAAAAGGACTAGTGCCATAAACTATTATTATGTGTAGAAATGCAGCTAGTCTTCATTGCAGTGAGTACCTAGTTTGGTATTGTGAATTGTTTCTGGATTGTTGAAACACTGAATATTTCAGATGCTTATATAAACATTTGGTTGGAAAAAAACCTCGGCTTTTCTGATTAATTTATTTTATATTTTCAGTGACGAGAACTCGCCTACAAAAAGTGACCCGACAGCACATTTCCAATCTTCCCAGTGCAAGTTGGTGAGCAGACGAGACAATAGATTGAACAGTTTCACAGTAAGAAAGAAATGTTTACTTGCTGCCTGTCAGCACTGGTGATGTTGGCAAGTGATTAACAACAAATATGTACTTGTCAGGGATGACGTGTTACATTAAAATGCATTATTTAAGCTATGATACATTTTCATTATAATTTGTGAACTGATCCAAATACTGTATACTTGATCACTTCCCCATGTCTCAAATAGCATACAGATCAGCCATGCATCTTAAAAATAGAACCCTTGCCTTCAAAGCCTTGTCTTAAGTATTTATGGCAATTATTATTTTATTCATTTTATTAGGGATGTTGCATAAAATTTCAATGTTTTTCCCAATCCGAACAATGTTAGGCTTTGATTTGACCTCTTCTAGTCTTAACATAAAAGTATTGATAGACTGCACTTAAACACAGTGGTTTACTGAGCAAACACTAAAATTGTATGTACATTGATTAAGCACTTTTCACACTTTCAGCTCCAAGTATGTCAGTGATGGTCTTTTCTTCCTAGAATATTTCTTGAAATTCACTGTCAATATTTTTTCTCTTTCCACCATCGATCACTGCATTAGCCTCGTGTACCCCAAGTTCTGTCTTCTAAAGCTACACTGCTAAAGGTTTTAAAAACCCAAAGATGGTTTTTGCAATCACAAAAGTCCTTATGTGTTGGAAGGTTTAGAAATTGCAATTGTCCGAGTGGGTGCATCCCAGGACCAGTTACCATGTTCAATGGGAGATAATCCTCAGTTATCTTTCCTTAGCACAAAGCAATTAGGTGGCACTTATGATGAAGTTCATCTGCATTCACAGTGTTGCCGCTCAATGCGTAGTTAGGTCTATCGACAGGGAAGGGAACAAAAAGAGTGTTTAAAAAATAACGATGCCATTATGTTGTTATGTCCCTAGCTGTTCAAATTGAGGGAGAGGTGTGAAGTTCCCAAAAAGATGACATTCTAAAAAAGAGGTGGTTAATCTGTCTTCAATTAAAGATCACGTTCCAGCTTCCTGACACTGTAAGACGCTATTAAAAAATCCATACTAGACCTTAAACGCCTGGTTGGCCCTCTATCGGACCTAAAGGGGAGCCAACTCTATTGCCAATATAGGGAAGTCAGGAATGTCTCCCATTAGGTTTATGTGACTTGTTGGATTCATTATTGCCTCAACGTGATGCAGATATAATAATATAGCTGTGCAGCTCTTTCAGCACTCAAAACAGTCCTGCCTTTCGACTCTACAACATAACATAGTTGTACCATGAATTGTTCATCTCCTCACAACCTATTTGTTCTGAATTACATTTTCCTAATAGAAGCTCTCGTAGAAAAAAAGATTTAACTTTTTCTCTCCTGCTTCCAATATTTTAAATAAAAATAGTTTTAAATAGTGACATTATTTCTGATCATTGTCACTTTGTGTTTTAGCAGTGCAATTATCAGTGTTCTTTATGGTAAGTACATGTATATTCCTAGATGGTCAAGTAGGAATTTGATTTACTATTCTTATCATATTTATTTATTTTTATCATATTTATTTATTCTTTTGCTATTGGGCACTTGTTTAGTTGTGAGACATAATGTCTTTGCTGTTCTAATTCATAACATGTTTTTACACCATGGTTAAATTTTTGTTAGATCAATGGTACAGACGCCAAAACAGCGATTGGTTTCCAGCAAAATATTAAAATGGTAAGCCACAGCATACTAAATTATAGTTACAGTATTAGATATGCTAGTCTGTCAGCATGTATAACTTGTTAAACAGAAAAATGGGAATTATATCATTTTGTTTTTAAAATCGAGTACAAATAAATCTTTGTTTTTCTTTGTTTCAGGTAGTTGACGTTAGGACACAATTTAAATGTTAATTTGATATATCTTTAAAAGAGTAATAGTTTTGTTTTGTTTCACGGTATATAAAAAAAGTTCTTTATATCCAGTAGACTGGCACTTCAAAACAAAAAGAATTTGAGGAGAATTGTATTTTTCAAAATTGTGGAAAACTACTTTTAAAATTAAGAATTCCTCCCATGAAAATGGGACTAGTAACGGGTAGATTAAACCATGCAGTATTAAATATGACAGCATAACATTCGCTACAATGTTACATAGTACTATGAGGTCAAGCCTTTGAACAAGACATTGCAAGTGTTTGTTTTGGTTTAATTCCTTTTAAATTTAACAGTTATCACAAGTATTGTGATTTCATAATTTATGTTAGTAAGTTAATTATATCTTATTTACATGATTACATCCAACTGAGGTTCAAGGATGTCTGTCTGGTACATGTAGCCCAGGTGCCTTGACTGTTTTTCCAGGACAATAATTTATATATTGACTTTTTTAGATGAATGGTACAGACTTGAAAATAACAAATGGTGTACAGCAAAATATTAAAATGGTAAGATACTGCAGGAAATTATAGACACTAAAACAAAATTTACAATATCTGTGCTTGGACTTTTGCCTACAACAATTTAGTACGATGCAAAATATTTTAGACAAAAGTACACGTTAAGCTACTGTAACAATTTGTATGAGCAGAACGTTTTGGATATTCATATATTGACACTGGTACCCTTGAATCTTTCTTTGCAATTGCAGGATGATCCTAAATATTTTGAACCTGTGACAAAAATGTACAGAATAAAAGAAACTGAAGTAGCAGAGAAAGCAGTACATCCACCTCCTGTAAAGTACAGAGTGATTGGTCCCATTGAACTGGACCAGCTGGAGAATGAGGTACTGTATGGGAACCGGAACGAAAGTCTTACTTTAATCAACCTTCTACAGCACGAACCATTGTTTTAATTAGTCAAACATGTGTGGTAATTAGAACACATGATATACAGAAGAGAATTTCTGTTGTCACATAGCAGATTAGTTTATGAGTAGTGAGTATTTTCAGGAGAGCAAATATATCAGCCGATGATATAACAGTAGTGGAGAACTATTTGTAATGGGGGGGGGGGACCCCATGGTTGATGAAAGTTGAGATATTCCCCTTGAGCAGGATGACATTATATCACTGAGGGACATTCCACTCCTGAGAATATGCATCTCTTGTATTATACAACAGTAGTGAAGAACTGTTTGTAATGGGGAATAACCCATCTGGTTTATGGTAGATACAGGTTGATAAAGGTTGAGACATTCAGCTTGAGCAGGTTGACACTACCGTATACTACTGAGCGACATTCCACTCCTGAGAACATTACTTCTATTAATATGTTAGACAAAAATGTTATTGTTTTCACATTTAAATTATATATAATGTTTGTTTTTCTTCCTTTGTTACCTAAAATGTTGTCGTGGTGAAGTAGCTTGCATGTCTCACTGACCTGGAGAGCTATTCAGATCATGGGAGGTTCACCCAGCCTGGGCTTGTCAATGGGTAGAGACTAGACTAATATAGATCAATGCCGAAGACAGATGAGTTGGGCTGAACTACTTGTAGGGAAGCAACTCGAATGCAAATTCGCTCAACTGACTGACGAGTAAAATGTTAGAAAGCGAAACTTGCAAATTTAGAGCATATGCAATAAGTTCTGTATTTTGGTAAACTGACAATGGATGAGAAAACGTTGTTACTATAGATGTAATGCCAACTGGTAACCGCTGTCAATACAGATTTACAAAAGTAAAAGACAACGAAATAAGTTTTACTGCACTGGGTTGTGTGAGAGAACATTGTTTGTCGATGTTCTGTTGGTGAAAACATGACTGATGATCAATTCTCTTATTTCTGCTTGTTTTCAATTGTTTCGCTTGCAGTGTTATTTGATATCCCAAACATTGCAGTCATAAGATTGTGTTTGGTTTAACTGTTTCACAATGAGAAATCTTAATTGCTTTGAGTTTATATGTTACAGGTAATTGTAGTACAATGTAATTTGTTATGTTGATTGATAAACTGAATGAAGCAGATTTATTTACATTACAAGTGAACACATTTAGCATAGATGATGTCGTACATGTATGTATACAAAATCATATTGCCATGTTGAAATTGGTTCATAAATATTGCATATTTTCCTGTTATCATTTTATTATGACTCATATTTTTTTCTTAACATGGAATGTGTATAATTAAGAGACTGATCAATACAAATGTTTTTGCAAGAATAAATAATGTTTATGCAAAACAATATGTGAAATGTTCCCAATGCAGAGGTTAATGCAAGAATAAATACATTTAAGAACATATTTGTTTATGCATAAAGACTTCATCTCCAAAAGGTATATTGTATATTAGTGTATGTAGCTTTAGTTGGCTTTAGCATGTTCATTTTTATTCCTTGTGTGATTTTAATTTGATGTTTTTACTTGCATCATAAAAACATGTTTAGTGAGAGAGGACAATTTAATTCTACTACAGGTACATATTTCTGTAAAACACTTTATCTTATATCAATGAATCAAGCAAAGAACAAAACAGACTGAGTTACCTGTAACAGTTATCGTACCAGACAAGTAACTTTATCCTAACATAGCAAACTGTCAAACCTGACTGAGTTACCAGTAGCAATGATAGTAAGTACTAGTAAATGTATCCTAAAGGAGCAAAATATCAAACCAGTCAGTATGAATTACCAGTGACAGTTACTATCCTAAAGGAATAAAACGTGAAACCAAACAGTTACCAGAAACAGCGACTGTTATATTACTGGGTAAGTAACTATCCTAAAAGAGCCAAACACCAAATCAGACTGAGTGACAAGTAACGGCTATGATAATTGATTGGATAAGTACATGTATTACACTTTATCATAAAAAAGTGAAACATAAAATCTGACCGAGTTACCAGTAACAGTTATGGTTCTGGATAAGTATTATTGTAAAGGAGCACACTATCTAGAGGTGATCTCTACATTTGGTCTGTATATGTTCACAAGTGTTCATCAAAAGTAAAGTTTGTTTTATTTAACGACGCCACTAGAAACACATCAATTATAAATCAGCGGTTACTGGACATCAGACGCATGATTATATTGACACATGGTCACAGAGGAAACCCACTGTCGCCGCTTCATGGGATACTCTTACCGAAAAACAACAAGGGGTCTTTTATGTGCACTATCCCATAGACAGGATAGCACACACACACCACGTGTATCACTGGCTGGAACGGAAAATAGCCAATAAAATGTTTTGCGCTGTGCAGGATCGATCCCTCAACCCATCCCACCACAGGCAGTCATTCTCCCCAAGTGTTCATGCACTATGATGAAATTTTTGGAAATATCCATTTTTAGTTTATTTAACATTTATTATTATTAAAAGTATTGCCACGTTTCTTGCCACGTTAGATGGGAATACTTTTGTTTTAAATAAACACAATTTTATGTATATATATATTATGTTTGTATCAACATTCAATTAATAATGCTTAAAATTAATTTACATATGACACATTGTTTTGAAGCATAATATACTTTAAAATGTGCTACAACTTACTGTTTATTAATTTTCCTTCTAAACTTTTGATGTTTTTTTTTTATCTTCTGACATGCCAAAACATTATGTAAAATACTGTCTCATCTATCATACTAACTTCTGTCCTTGACATACAGTTGGACTGTATGTCGAGGATAGACAGGCTTGAACCTCAATTGGATATAAGCATGTAAATAAGTTATAACTAACTACTCTATACCTCACAACAGTAAAAGATTCTTCTAATAGATTATAAAAGACTTCGGGCTTGTTTAAAGGCAATAGTTACTAGTTTAGAAGAATACCAGCACCAGTCTAGATAATTGGCACCAAAACACTGATAGGCTCTCTTTAATCTTTACAGGACGTTGTACCTGTGGTGCATGGAAGGAACATGAGGGCAAATAATGAAAAGCAGGTAATTAGATCACAGAGCAAAACACTGTCAGCATTGGTATTAGTTTTCGTTTGTCTTTACTTAACCGGTTACAGATGTCATGAGCTAGTGCTGAGCTAAATTAACTGACTGGCTAATGGAAACAGACAGCAAATTGTGGTTATAAAATGTCTACTTGTATGTCTGCGGTTACATAAATTAAGCAGTTGTAAGCAGACAACATCAGTTCATTGTACAGTGTCGGCTGTTAAACATGCAATGAGTTAACAGCTGAGCAAATGGCCTCTCGAATCTTTTTACTCAGCCTCCGTTAGCTCTTATTTGTGGCAGGCTTCATACTAATACATCAAGGGCTGTAATATTTGTCATCTTCTTTCAAATAAACCTCAGTTTCTCTATCTTAAAGACAATCGCTCACATTTTTCGCTGGAAAAAAATTAATAGTTATATATCATTATAATATGCTTGACCGTTGACAAGATATTTTGATTCCTTGGTATTTACTTGATAGTTTTATACAATTTGTTTGGCTTTGCAGGATCTACAGAAGAAACAAAAGGAAAAACTGAAAGCAATTGAAGATAAAAGGAAATCACTTGAAAGTAAAAATCAACAAGTAAAAGAAGCACAATTACTGATAAACAAAGCGTTACAAGGGCGTTTGTCAGACAACAACATAGAGCAAGCATTGTCTAAAGCTAATTCGGGTGTGTCTCTGGGTGTAATAAAAGAGGAGATGCACAAGATGAATCTAATCCAATGATGTGTCATGGCAAACTTTTGCAAATGCCTTGGATATTTGACAATAATTTGACGATACCTGACATGGTATTTGACATTGTCATGGTTCTGACTATTTTAAAATTTTTTATAGTATTTTAGGATTTTTATATTTTTCCGCTTTTACCTGGTGCATTTATATTAAGAGCTTTTCCTCAAACTGGTAGCAAGGATAGTGTAGTGGTCACATGGTTATAAGAGAAATGTTAGTTCAGTATCTAGGCTTGAATTTAAATTCTAGCTTTACACAAAATGTAGACTTTTCTCTAACTTTGAGAATGTTCATCATGTGTGTTATTTTGGTTTCATATTGGTAGGCGATATAAAATATACTTTAAAGAACATATCAAACATTAATGGGACAATTAAGTCTATTAAAAAATAGTTTGGTATGTATGGATAAAACTGTCTTGTAGCTTAAGTTCAGATTAAAGTTGTACCGGTAATATTGGTTTTATGTAATAATTAATATAATTTGAACCATCACATTTTATTAATACTATTCACAAATACAACTACAGCTGTCATAATCTTGTATGTAACAATTATAACAACATTATAACAATGTTTGTTAACCTGTCAATGCAGTTCAAAACATCTTATCACCATTTTATATCCTAATATAGCGGTACTACAAAACAAGGTCAATCATCGCTTGAGGAAACCAGACCATTTTTCAACAGTCATTAATAGAAAACTAATTTGCTTGTGACCAAGATGGTATATAGCTAGGAGTGTTTGGTGTTGACAGACAAACAATGGAAACAAAGAAATAGGCTACAGGACGTGTTCTAATAGAAAATTATATTCTTTTTTGTTTCAGTTACATTAAAAAAATTTTTGGGATTTTACACATTTAAAATTTGAAATAGAACTTTAAAGTCTATACTGAATCCATACTCCCAAAAACTATGCAAACTAAATATACTATTAATTTTAGTAAGTGGAAATATGAGTATAATCAAACACTTTACTCTATTAATATTTGTTTCGGAGACTGCTGTATATCATGTGACATGAACACTAATACACATGTATAAAGTATATGCCAAAAATACATGTAGGCCTACCAGACTTTATAGAGAAAGTCCATTTACAAAATGATTGTTAATGTTTTTGAGATTAATGAAATACAATGTATTTATATTAGATGTATTCAACTCCGTCCAGGCTGTGATTGTTATGTGATATTATTATATTTGTTATGATATGTACAAAGTGGCGAAGTTATTTGCTCAAATGTATATAATGTAAAAATGACCTCCTTTTGAGTGTTGACAAATAGTCACCGTGTCTCAAAAATATTACAAAAGTGGCTTACAGGGTACATATTTTGTAACAAAACCACATTCTCCAGTAGTCTAACCAAACAATCATGAGCCAAAACTGAGGGTTAGTGTGAAACCTGCTTTTTGTGTCATTATGTAATGAAGTATGGGATACTACTTTGCTGCAGTGAATGGGACCAATGTTTTACGAGTGGCAATCCAATCTGTATTAAGTGTTTGCTTAATACAGGGACTTTTTTAAATGTCTAGTGTATTAGGGACCATACAAAGTGACCTCTATAGACAGGACAATGTGTTTCATACATGCCGATGCTTCAGCAGATTGGATTATTTTAAATAGTTTGTGTCCCAATGTATCCTGGATGGATCCATTATGTATTTGATTTGATACACACTCAAGATTTTCGATATCGAAAAGAATTTACTGCCAACATGTTTAATTTCATATATCAAAGCTTCTGGACTTCCAGTGAAGAAATGTCAAAATATGTACTTCCTACAATAAATACTGTAGATCCTGAAATTAATGTAATCATTATATTAATGCGAAAAATACGAGTGTGAATTATTCGCATTAATAATGTAACGCATTTTTGTTAACTGGTTACTACACAAACGTTGTTAGAAAAAGTATTATATCAAAGGGAGACAACTCGCATTAATTTCATGTCTCATTTTAGTCCGACCACCCTTACTCGCATAAATTTAGTGACGCGTTAATTTCATGATCTACAGTAGTCAATTCTGGGAGTCGTTTAAACGTCCATTCTGTATTCCATTCCTATATAATCATCATCAAGTCTTTAACATCCATTGGTTCAAACCAGGGTAATTTACATTGAGTAAATAGGTTGATACGCATAGGTCGTGTTTAATTTGCATTGCTTGTAATGAACATACTAATTTTATAATTAAATTGTTTGGAATTCATTTTATGCAGCCTTATTATATTTTGCAGCCTTATTATCTTTTGTATATACGTAGCCTGTAGACATGTCTTTGTCAATTGTTTGCCTAGAATTATAATATTATCTGTGTTTAATATTTTACCTACCTGATTTCACAAGATTGTACTGAAAGGAAAACAGATTATTAGAAATGAGCATCCTTGAACATAATAAAAAATGTGATGATACAACAAATTGTATATCACTGTATAAATTTACTATTCAATTAAATGTTTGGTGATAGTATATTTTACAGCATCATATTTATTGAAATCATGAACTAGGGCTTTGGAATTTTGTTTCATCCAGGATTTTTATTAATTTGGCATACATTTTAATTTTGTGTGGACATTGGTCCTATTAAATCGAACTTAATCAGTTTCGATTAACTGAAAGCTATTTTAGAGTTTTTAAAGTCTATACAGGGCAAATTATCGACGCAAATTTGTAGACTTAATTGTATCACTACAAATTCTTTCAAATAGATCCTTATTTTATTAAATTTAGTTGCACAAGTAAACAATTTAGGATTTTATTGTTTCGAAGATAAAATTCTAAGTTATGAGAGGAAGAATTATACAATCTCTGGTTTGTATTTCGATATTAATTTATTACCACAACTTCGACTATTTTCTTTTTAAGTTAATTATCTTTATACTGCCTGACTGTACATGTACTTCTAAAATAACTTCTTTCTGCATCTATGAAGAGTTCATCATTTAAAATTTTTTAAATACGTGTATAGGAAGGAGGCCGATTTTTTTAATCTATTTTCCTTGTGAAAACACTGGTGTCACAGGGCAGGGCTTACTCTGAACCAGATTTTGCTTTAGCCACTTCTTTAAAAAGTGGGGAATGTTTCACAAAAATATTTGCCAATTTGTACAAAATACTAGTATTGTTAGCCAATTACTAAATGTTTTAGCCAAACGTAAAAACAATTTAGCCATTGGCCAATTTGTCTACCCACAGGGCGAGCCCTGCCGCGACGGTGTGTGCATAAAATAAGATGATTTCTACTTTCCTAATAGGGCACCCACGATTTGCACAAGGGTGTTGCACAAGTCTATTTTTATAACGCGAGCTACCTAGAAAATTGCAAACGAATGCAAATCTTGTCTGCAGACATTGGAAGTCATAGTTTTTTTTTACTAATGTATAATTTTGTATAGTATTGTGAATAACACTGTATGATCCATTTATTTATATTAAACATTTTGTTCAAATTATTGTGGTTTTCATTTTGATTTGTCAGTGTTGAAGGCATTACTATTAAATCTTCTACAACAGTGATTTTTACATTCTATTCATTGCCTGTCAGGTTTTAGAGCATTCGGGACAGAATTTGTCTAACAATTTATACCTCGCCTTGTAGGTCATCCTTTTCCCTCCACCATCCATGTGAGACACATACCGTACAATCATTTCAATGTCTCAGGTCAAATCCCACCCAGACATGAAGCACATGCGGACAAATTGACTTTGAAACAGTTTTGTTTTAATGCCTTTATCAAGCTTCTTATGCTGTTGTGACGGCCTGGGTGTATTAAATAAAAGTTTCAAAGTTAGATTAATCTCCCGAGACATTTGCATAAAGCTATCCACTTTATTCAATATTTCAAAGAAAAATGTGAGTATTGTCAGATATCCTCCTCTTTCACTGACAATGTCAGCTCATGCTAACTATGAAATGATGCACCGGATATTGGACGAGAGGTTGCCACTGCTCCTCCATGACTATCTGAAGCACGTCCAGCACCAAAGGGTTTAGCAGGATGAACTGGTACTGCACATCCTGACAGTTCCCCAATATCTTCGATGGGATTAATGTCTGGTCATCATGCAATTCAGCCAATCTTCTTTATGCTTTTGCCCTAGGTAGGCAATGACGACAGCATGATGTGAACAGGCTCTTACTTATGAGAATGAACCAAGAATCACATGTTATAGTATTTTAAGGTGTACCTTTTGCCTAAAATCATTTGTCACGTGCAAGGAAAAATCCCAGGATCATATTAAGCTACCACAAACACATTGGATATATACATATATTGATATTGAAGTAAAGTTTGTTTTATTCAACGACGCCACTAGAAACATCGATTATAAATCAGCGGTCATTGGACGTCAGACACATGGTTATATTGACACATGGTCACAGAGGAAACCCACTGGAATTTGATAAACCAGTCATGGATCACTGGCTAGAACGGAAAATAGCCCATAAAAATGTTTTTGCACTGTGGAGGATCAATCTGTCGACCCATCCCACCACAGACTTTCTACCTGTGGACTACGTCCCACTCCCATATTGATATTGAAAGCAAAGAAATAACCATTATCTAGAAATATGTTACAAATATAATTATCTGCACAATCTGTGGCATTCCTCTTAAAACTCAGACCGGTCAACCGTCCTGTTTTCTATAGGAGTCTCCGGTTTTTTCATCATTCCTCCTTTTCTCCTACACAGGAATTTTCTCCTGTAAAATTACAATTTTCTAAGAATATCCAAATTCCTATCTACCTTTTAAAAAACCATGTAACAAGTGTTTTATTTGCCCACTTTGAATGATTTCAGTTTCCAATACGATTTATAATAAGCCGATGTGTTTTGAGTGCCAAAGTAAGAATTGTAGGATATTTGGAGTAATAAAATGGTCTTTTATTCTCATTTTACATTGTACATTATCTACAAAACATTGTTTTCAGGGTTTATTTATTTTGTGATATGAATCTCGTTTTTTGGTCTAATCTCCTTTTATGCCAGGGTTCAAGGTAAAGTAAAGTTTGTTTTATTTAACGACGCCACTAGAAACAAATCGATTATAAATCAGCAGTTATTGGACGTCAGACTCATGGTTATATTGACACATGGTCACAGAGGAAACCTGTCGCCACTTCATGGGCTACTTACCGAAAAACAGCAAGGGGTCTTTTATGTGCACTATCCCATAGACAGAATAAATAGCACACAACACGGAGGGTTCAAGGTTGACAGGTCTGAAAACTAGGCACTGTGTCTTTAATCAATAAAATGATGCGTTGACAAATCATGATAATAAAAAACAAAAACACATATTTCAAGAATACTTATATTTTATTCCCTATTGATCCCCAATGAGTTAAATTTTTCTACAATGGATTCATAACTGTGCATTTGAACAAGCATTGAAATCCAGGTATTAGCAGCCCATACACTAAAACCGGCCAGTGTAGCACATCAAATATTGCACACATAAGATATGAAGTGGATTATAATCTAACAATGCAAACAAGTGTAACGTTTCTTTTGTCAGTCAGATCAGCAAAGCATTTCAAAACCATTGTACAACTCACAAAAACAAATATGTAATTTTTTCAATATTGCAACTACAGCATTGCATAAAAGAAACATATATCACATTTGTGCAAAGGTTTTACATTTATGTTGATTAAACTGAAAGTACATTGAATCTTTTGAAATTTGATAATTTAAGGAGAATGATAATTATTATTGCAATTTATGGATGCTCAACATTATAGAGCAACCGGTCTAAACATGTACTTGGTTATAAATACTACATAAAAGGACTTAATACATGTAGTGTGCATTATTACTGACACTAGTTTTATCATAAGGGAATTAAATGAACATTTCAAAATAAAGTTTATTTAATGACACAACTAGATCACATTAATTAATTTCAACACATGGTCCAAAAAAAAGTTTGCTGTAGACACCGGCCACAATTTTTTCCCTTTATAAAAAATTTTGATTTTCAATATGCCCATGCAAAGATTGGATAGACAAACCACAACTTTCAGTGTATCAGTCGTGAACAACAGTTCTAAAGGTCTAAAGATTCAACTGCAATGCCAAAACAACAGACATTAGGTTCTTTGTCATTTGGGAGATTTATATGACAAATTAACATTAAAATGTTCATGAACATGCCAATGATGACACATGTCTATTAAAAGGAAAGCAAACATACTGCATACTCATATGAATAAAATCTCTAACCTTTGAATAAGACAATGTCGAAACAAAGATAGCAGGCATTTAAGTATCAACGAAACAGTAATATCAGAGATGTGTAAAAGGTGAGCATCTGGGAAAGGGAGGGTGGGGGTGAGGAGCAATTATTTTTTAAGTATCGTTTATCATTTCAAAAATTAAACATTTTTCTAAATATTTTATGCTTTATTAGCAGTTTTTAGAACGTATATAAAATAACCTAACATTTCAAAATTGGCAAAAAAATTCTTCAGGACGAGACAATGCATTAAACAAATTACATTGAAAATACTTGTCATAAACTGTTGTATCAATAGGTTATCTTTGATAAGTAACTATGGAATGTAAAATAAAAGCTTGCCATTCAAATAACTGAAATGAAAGAATGACATACGCTATTCCCCATTTAAACAATTCTGGAAGTATAAAGATATTTTTGATTTGGCCAGCAGTTGACATGACATCTCAAACACACGCATATACAATAAAATTAAAATATGAAACATTTAAATTAATCAATAAAAGGATGGGTAGCTAATATTTCTGTTATTTTATTGAACAAAAAGTGTTTACTTTAGGACCGATTTAGTGAATGCCAACAGACAATGATTAATGAGTTTTGATACATAAGAATACCATTATTACACATTTTATTCAAATGACGGAATTGTCCGTTCCAATTTAATTAATACATTTACCTATTTTGATGTGCAATGACAGTATTATTATTATTATTCAAATGCATAGCAATTGTCCAAGAAAAAAAGTGTAATTTACACAAATTACATTGTATAATATTGGCTGTTTTACTAAAGTATTATTCACCAAAAAATCAATACTGAGACAAATAAAAATAAACTTCATCTATGATGACCGAACCGATAAAAAACATGTTTAGTAGGGAGAAGAGGATGAAAATATTTGTAATACAAATAATAAAGAAAAAATAATACACCAGACTAAATAAAGAAAATGGCAAGTGTTAAAAAGTTACATCGTTTTTAGATAAGTTAAATAATTAATAACAAGCTCCATCTCTGATGATCTGACTGACAAAACAAGTTCAAACAATTGGGGAGAAGGCAAATGATAAACTGAACCAATCACATCAAGATACTAAAAGACGAAACAACAATGTCAAGTGTTAAAAAAAGCTACCACCAGTTCATGGATATGCCACTCTAGGTAACAATTGTAATAATAAAATGATTGATAATAATGATATTGAAAAAAACATTAATGCTGGCTAGATAATCAATAATAGGCTATGAGATACCCTTGGGTTTAAACTAGATGACACACAAACAGTATCTACACTGACTAGATAAAAATACAAAATGCACAACTTAAAAAGCATTCAAATAATGCCGAGGATCACACTCTGACGACAACGTTCCACGATTTGTCGATTTGTACTGGAATGATTATCAAACATCGCAGGCGTATGTTATTTACAGACTATTTTACTGCAAGTCCTGACTTGTAGAATTTTATGTAAGTTAAATATACATCAACCGATTGCAATTAATTTAAATTGCCTTACGTTTACAGAGTGTCTGTCTATAATTATATCTGATGAAAACAAAAGCAGTCCACCTGGGAATAAAAAGATAATTAAAATACCATTTCGTGTCTATAAGCAATTCAATTCAGTTATATTTCTTTTGGTTGAATATGTACATAACTCACCTTGGATGATGATGTAACCAAATACAAAATTACTTTTAAGTACAACTACTGCAAACAACCCATTTCAGTTTCAAAGTGGTTGGGTATGAAAGATATTGTCACCGATTCCAAAGATATTAACTGTATGATCTCTAATGTAAAAAACATAAATTCCATTTGTTAATTACACAAAGACAAAACACAAACACTGCACAGATAGGCTCAAATTCTTTTAGAACCCGCCCGATATCTCGTACTGTTAAAAGTTTCCAGTCACCCCAATTAATGCTGGACCATTAAACGGATTAAAAATTAATAGTGAAAATATTATACATGTAGGCCTACTATAAAATTCACTGTGACATACATGATTAAGTATTGAATAAATTCTAGTAACTGGTAGTAATCAGAAAAACAAACTAAAACGAATCTATTAATCCTCCCAACATGGATAAATTAATGCAAGCTATCACTGTTAGTTATAATTTGTTTAAATGTCAGTTTGTTATCATCTAGTCAAATTCAATTAAAAGTTAGCCATATTAAAATGGCACCTAAGTGACACAAGCCAAATTCAATGCCACAGGTTTTTACATCTCAGGTTTTGTTTCAATTCCTATGGTGGGGTAGATAGGTTTGCACTTTTTTAAAATAATTTATCAAGTATCATGTGATGAAATATTTGGAAGCAGACAGCCAAGTAAAAAACATTACATACTGTGACCAATCAACACAAATTTATGATTAATATTACACCTTGGAAAAACAAAAGCATTTTTTTTTGCTCCATTCTTGTTAACAATTATCACAAATAGAGAGAATGAATAACAATGAATGATAAAAAGAATACCACCTCATAATTCCTTTTTTTCATGGTTTAGTCATTGATTCAAGGGTGACTTACAATTTTGTAGTACATTAATTCCGAAATCGGGACAAATGTTTTTCACTGTATTAACCAGGTTCAATCTCAACATTCTATTGCAAATTTTGCAGAGGAAGTTTGTTTTGATTTTTTTTAACGTGTTCTAGTCAGAGTGTGTCCACATTTATAACAAATACCTATAATATTAAGTCAAACGTGAAGTATTATAAGATAAAATGCAACAATAAACACTCGGTTACCAGCGATAAAATACTAAACACTGAATCAAAGAGATCGAAAAATAATAAACTTGACCCATTCTACAAGCTTGTCTAATGATATATAAATACTGAACAATGGGGACTATGATGGTGATTGCGAAGACACACCCGTCTATGTGCACTATACCATGTTAATAGTAGAAAATCTCAATTACACAACAGGTTCGACAAAAATATATATATTGTTAATTATCCTTCTCCAAAAGCATACTGTACATGACCATACTAAGAAAGACATTGATACACAAGGGTGTGAAAACACTTAAATATATAATAATTATTAGTTCCAAAACCTCACAAAATTCAGTTCACTTTTACAAATAGGGAGGTGAATTTGCCACTAGAGAAAATTGTCTGCATTATATTTCATTCTAATTTTACTAATCAATTACAACACAAATTTGGATTTCATGATTTGGAAGAAGGAATTGAGAAACAAACGTCTTCCACAGCATACTAGTGAAAAAGATTACTTGATTTGTCCTGAAAGACTCTGATTATTCTGTTACATCACATTACTTGTAGCTATGTCATGAAAGAAAACATTCTGAGCCATTTTGTAAAGTCTCCATAATGTTAGAAAAGGAATCATATAAAATATGCTTATTGTTAATTAACTGGGTATACTGTACAATATAGCAAGTTTTAATAAATAGTGTACCATTCTCATAATACACTGTTTATATTACAACTCATGTGTTCCAATTGCTCATGATGTATGATTGAAAACACACTTGTTGTAAATATATGTCTCACTATAGCTCATTCAATATTCTTTATATCACAATTTGTTCTTATTTTGCATAATTTTAGTAATTAATTTCGTTATCACAGCAACAACAGATTGCAAGCAGTTTGAATTAAAATAATACTCATTTTGTTGTATTTTTCCCCCCATCTTATGACGACAGGTCATTACTTTTTCTCCAATCCCAACCAAAACTAAAATGGACAATCTTGGCAACCTTAGATAAATCATGACATAAAATTTGAATCTTGTACAAAATATTTTAGAATGAACAAATCTATTTGAAAGGGAAATTAAATGGGTATTCCCATTTTGTTTTTCACATTGGCAGATTCTTTCAAGACATTAGTTCCAAGTAAAGACAAATGTCAAGACAACTGCTTGTAAAATACCATGCTCTCTATAGAGCAAATTTAGGTTAGAAATAGGATTTTCGTTTGCCATTTATTTCTCTGTCATATACTTTTGTAAAATCAACACCATTTGTTACATAATAATTATAACAGGGTTCACCATTTATCTAGAAAATATGACAAAACATTTTAACAATGCTATTCATCCAAAGTAATGTTCAATTCTCTCTATAACTGCATATTAAAGTACCAGCAAAATGTAGTTGGGAACGAATGTACCTTGATGTAAAAGTGTTCTTTTTGACAGTGTAATATTACTGCACCAACATTGATTTCTTGTGGCAATCACACATTTTTATCACAGTTTTTTAAATTTAATAAATTTGTTTTGTTTTGGGTATACAGTTTTCTTTTACATTTTATATTGTAGATAGCATTAGTGAAATATGTTCTGCACATGCTTATAAATATATTTTTATTTTCTGAATGTTTTTCATAACAATGGTAGTACTTCAATGGAGCAGTGGGATAAACTTCTGACTAATTTTCACATGGCAACATAGTTCACCTGTAAGTCCTGCATAGTAAAAACAAATTGCATTTAAAACTAAACGCCACATCAACACTGACCCTCTTGCATGCAGATTTACTAGACATACAGGGAACTATGTGCTGTGTAACAAAAAACAAAAATTTACTGGAACTAAAAATTGAGTAGTATCAGTGGCGGATCTAAGAGGGTCACCTTAAAAATTGTGACAGTTATATGTACGAAAACAAATATTTCTGTATAAGTATTTTCCAGACACTAATTTCTGTAACATAGCGCTATAAAACTTCGGACACATATCATTGCTCCCCATAAATGGACTTTCTGGATCCGCCACCGAGTATACATGTCTACTGTCACATACACCCAGTAATATAAACAACAATTGTTATTTTATAATTTCATAAATTCACTATAACATGATTAATAATATTGCTGTCACTATGTGCGCCATATTACATACAAATAAATGCATAAATTAGATCTTTATCAATCACTAAAAAGGTCGACTGTTTATTTATTTAATAATATCTGTTGCACTTAGCAAAGACTGTACCTGTTCAGCTTGTACACAAGTCATGACTAAAGACTCGACTAGTTCACCAGAATTGGTTAAAAGTTAAGTAACCCATGCACTATTGTAGTGGCCCACATTCAATCAATAAGGTAAAAAAATATTTACAATGAGCTATCAAAAATATTCAAACAGCCATTTTAACAGATTGTTTATGTTGATTGTAAAAAATCGGCGGTGTAGGAAATTCAGCCACAAATAAAAATAACGTTCAGCTAAGTTAGAAGAGCACTAGTTACAAAATGACAATTCAAAACAATCTATACTACTGATCTAGAAAGTCAAATCTACACACCCAGTTTAGTTTCTAATTGGCATAGTATTACATAGTATTATTCAATAAAGGCAGTTTGTGCTGAGGATGCAGTAATATCAATCAAATTAACTTCAATCATTACAAAAAAATTTAAATTATCCCCACAAGCAAATGAAAATCAAGAATCAAACAGATAAGTTTACCTTCATGAAATTATCCTGAATCTTGCAGTTTAAAGCAATACCTTTCAATATCAATAACTGGTGATAATTGTACAGTATAGAAAAGAAAAGGGGCAGGTGATGTATTCAACACTTTTCAAATGCTGGAGTTTGAAATTATTTTACTGTGAAATACGGCTGTGGAAACCAAAATTTCAAAAACTTTTAAGAAACAGCACAAAAATATGCATTTGTCCAATTGAACCAGGTAACAACTATATTGCCTGAATACAATTTGACAATGGTATAGGGATCAAAGACACATCCAATACATTAATTAATTAATTAATTTCAGTAGTCAACAAGAAGTTATTTGATTAAGTGGTAAAAATCTTCAAGTACAAGTAAGACCCAAATAAAGCAATTGGCAAATTCACCTCAACATGACCTCTCACCACTAATAAATACAAGTACTGGTCATTAACGATTGTCTTATAGTAATTTAAAATGTCAAAATACAAACAACGTACATGCAAAAATTGTAATGTTGACACACTTGGCAAATGTGGAAGAAGTATTAAACAGAAGAAATGATTCTAACATTCAAAAGTATGAACCAAAATTCTACACCGATTTCAAACTACTAAAGGCAAAAAGCAATATTAAAGTTATATATGTGAGCAACATGTTAATAATTGCAAATATACAGTTTTGAATATATAAAAAAAACAGATTGTAAACCTTAAAACCACAATTAATTCTAATTTTGAAGCAAACATTTGACGAGCACTGCCGTGATGCTAATCCCATCACTGTACAATTGATTGATACAATAGTCACACACGTGTAGGTGTTATAGGAAACATGCAATATCAAAAAAATGCAGTTAGATAAGAGTAGGCAACAATGTTTTAAAGTGAATGAATAATTGTGATTAAATAGGCTATGATTCAAGAGTTAGTTCCCTTTTCTCTGTTTTTGAGGTATTTGGTGAAGTTAAATTTAAATTTTTAAGGAAACAAGTAGCAAAATTATTGCTACAATCACAAGACTTATTAGGATCAAATAACCCTGTACATTGGAATTACAGAAATAAGTATCAATTTAATTGAATTTCTGTTTAAATAGTGGTCTGTTTCTGGCATAACATGACAGGCTGTTATTTATAGCCAAATTTCAAAACAATATTTATCTCAATTATGTGAATAAGTAAACATTTTGTTCAAATATAATGTATCAGTGAGATTTGTATATAATATAAAACTACAACTAATATTGAAATATATTTTGCCACATTTTATCGCAATGTCAAACTAAAACATGATCTTAAAGCACTGATACTATCAGAGTTTAATCTCTACAGGCCACCGGCATTCATTCCCAGAACAGACCAAAACATGGATTCTATACAAATGACCACAACTGGAAGGCCACCATGAAGTAGATTTGGCACCAATGTAAATGTATGCACAAAACATCTGATGAGATAATCACTTAAATAGTCTTTGCAATCAGCAAACTCAAAACAAGTTGGAGATCACTCTCTGGAAATAGTTCTAGGCAACCAATCACTCTCTTCAATAAATGAATTACAATTAATGTATCATGAACCAATCTATATATCGAATAAAATTTTAAAACATGCAACTTTCATATTGTTGTTTTGTACTAAGCAACATTTCATAGGCGATTTGAAACTCCTCTAAATCACTCTTAACTCTTGCAAATATATCTAAATAACTCGTATATCCAAGTCAATGGCAACACTGGATCTCATTTATCAAGAATTGTCCAGGTTTGAATCACAATATAAAGAGTGAAGTAGAGATGGTAGAATCAGAATATAGTTTACAATGAGCTTAGAAATTAGTGCAATAAATACAAAACTTCAATGTAAGGAATGAATACAGGAACAAAACACCATATCCCAGAATAGCTCACTTAGCACTAACATTTAAGATTAATTAATAAATATAATACGTAATTTGCATTGTTAATGCCAAAATCTTATAAGCCATAGAAAATGTAAGTGGATTCCAAATAGCACCTGATCCTAAATTTTCTTTGAAACCTATTCTTTTTTTTTTTTTAGATATTGTTGGTATTTTGCCCTCAGTAAATGACCAAATGTCAGTGTATTGCATTAAAAGGTTAAACCAAGCCAAATTATTAATATCAAGACAAATGAAAACCCTATTATATGTAAACTAAATTAATGTTTCTACATTATTAATTCAAATACATTCAAAAGTTTTCCAAATTATACCAGTCAAACAGAATGTTATGACAAAGTGATAATGTTGATATTTTAAAAGCAATCATAGCCATATCAGACAGATCAAATATTTAGTTATTTAAGCTATAATAGGCCATTTTTGCCTACTGTAAATGTAATTAATAACTACTGTAAATGTAATTAATAACTATCACAAAGTACAACTTAAAGAAAATCTCAGATGACTTGATTATGTAACTCACTCATCAATTTGACAGCAAATGTATGGAAAGAAGGATCATTACACACAACTATGACTGTATTCAGGTACTGGAATAAGATCAGATTTTAAAATCTCAACATTTAAGATTATAATGAAATAACCACCACAGATCCTTTCAAAATATGTATGATAGGTGAACAAATATTAGCTTCATGTCATAATTTGTTAAGCACAAAATAAATTTATAAATAACAATAGTTTATATATGGCTTGCACCAATATAATTATACACAATTAGTTTAATAATATACAATTGTAACTCTTTGGACAGGATATAAATAGAGTATTAATAATTTATAATCAATATCTAGATTACACGATGATTATACTGAAGATGAATGCAACAATGACAAGCTTAGTGCATCTTCCACCATGAATAACAAATATTTCAGATGAAAATACATGCAAGTAGTAAAATATAAAGCTAATGATTTAGTAATCTATGTACAAGGTGGGATAGAAACATTCTAAATGCTCTGTATTTCAGCGAAAATCCATGGGCAAGTCAAATTATGGTAAACTTTTTGGTCTGTTTGTGTGGAGTGTTGGGGGAGAGTAACTTTTGAAATTTAAAAAATATACTCTAACATCAAGTATCAATAAAAATATGATCGACTTCCAAAGAGCAAGGCTAAATGCAACCTGAGAATTATAAAATATCAGGGCATTTCAACACAACTCATATACATGAATAAACTGGATTTTTCCATTGTATTTCTAAATCGACAATTTTATACAGACGGTCAAAAGAAAGTATGCTAAAACGTATGTCCTAAATTTAGTATGTCGAAGTAAAACCTATGATGGGTAGTTATTTGCTCACACACAAAGAATGTTAATTACTATTATTCTTTAAACCAGTTGATCACTAGTCATTCAGATTAGTGCTCTTTTTTTCTTTATTGTCTTAGTTGGGTTTTCATTGTTAAAATGCACCGCATATGCTTTCTCTTAACCGCCAGTATGTCTAACTATGTGTGGGTGACGATTTAAACAAAATCAAAACTAATATTATATTTTAACTAAACAGCCCATATTTCATAAGATTTGTTAAAATGTAAAAATATTAATCTTGTAATAAATATTAATAGTATGCAATATAAACTTTGTAGACGAAATATGACTGCACCAAGTGAAGAATGCTATAAGTTAGTTAGAAAATATAATTTTTAAATAATACTCTTCTGTTGCAGCAAAATAAATATAAATCGATTTTGTTGTATTCTTAAGCATTGGTCTATATGTAGATATTTTAAGAATAGCAAAATAAGATGATTCAGCAGCACTTGCAATCAGATTACACTTCATTTATATTTTATAGACATAGAAAAGGGTTTTGTTTTCAAAACTGATTAAGATTTCTGGAATATTCACTGAAAAACAGAGCAAATGTACAAACCGTACATGTGTATTTTGTAGATAGGATATATATGAAAATATCAATGAAAATCTGAATATTATATATCTCTAGCAGCTTTACAGTAGCAAAGTCTAAAAAAAATTATAATTTGTTGGAAAATATTTGAACTGACAAAAACATGACGTATAGATATTTAAAGTTATGTTAAACACAGGTTAACGAGAAACCCAGTCAAAATTGGCAATCTGACTTTACATGTAATCTTAGTGTTAGAACCGTCAACATTCTGTTCTTGGAAATGAGGCATTTTTTTGTTGTAGAAGCAACTTTTGTTGTAGATTTTCAGATTGTTAAGTACTTTTTTTTTTAAGACTATGGATCACTCACAATAAAGCCTCGTTTTAATTTAATATCTATTTTTATTCTTCAATTCAAATTATGTTCATTCCAGCAAATAAATGAATGTGAGAAAAAATATATACTTACACTAATGTGATGAAAACAATGTTAATATGAAATGGCAATGCTTGAAATATTGAAAGACACTTAAATACTGGCATGTAAAATGGAGAAAAATGTACTGCACAAGTTATAGACATATAAACACTGATGCCTTTGGTTATAAGTGATTTAATACATTATTACTACATCTTGAGTAAGATACCCTTAAGTGAATGAACACCTTCAAAATACTTGATTTAAAAAAAATGACTAAACAGTGACTGAAACCCATGACAAGGGCAGATAAGTCCTTCTCAAGCACATGTCATACAGCGCCACACGAAATCGAAATAGACATCAGCACCTTGTCCTGTATATATGTTTCAGTTCGTAATATTACATGCTACCACAGCTAAATACTTTCACTCGGCTATCTACAATAATAAAATATGACAAACACAGAATGGAATCTCTAATATACACACGCAACATGTGCACCAAATTAACACATAGATTGGCAGTTTACACGATAAAGAATACACAATATACAGTACAATTATCTTACAATGAAAAAATACAATTATTCCATTTGCCAAGTGACTTGTTCTATAAAAATAACTCTTCCAAAGTCACACTATTTGCATCTCAACACGTCAACCTGATTTAAAAATCTAGACTGGCATGGAATACCAATTAGAAAAATCACAGACATTATATATTATATCTACATTTGATGCTTTGCTAAAATACAATTGAATAATGCACTGATAAAAAGGTTACACTATTAAATATAAAACTTTCATAAGACAAAATCCCAATCAACGATATACACAAAGATATAATAATAATAATATATATATAAATTGAAAAGCAAACAACTGTAGCAGTACCAACAGCAAACTCCTGCTAATGTTAATTGAAATAACTACGTAATTAGCAAACTAACAATAACCACCTAAAATGCAAACCACTAAACCATTCAGATCAAATCTTGAATATTAAATATGAATATTAATAAGCAAGCAACACAAATAAGTGAATTACCAAACCAAAGTGATGCATAGTAATACAGCACTGTACCCAACGTAACAGCCAGTGTGTCGACAGTCCAGGTCACTAGTAGGTCATAATCTCCAGCTGTACAATCCAGATATGACAGACGCACACACACAAACAAATAAGAACCGATTTGACGAGACAGATCACGACAACAAATATGTAGTAACACCTCTCGGTCATATTTATGTATTGCCCAAAATATTGCCAGGTCGCCCAACAGCTGCCTGGGGTAACATCACAGGTTTCTGGGTCAAATCAAAAAATGATTCTTTTGTTTGATAACTTATATAATCAATGAATGTCATTTCATCATCACATTATAAAGCAGCTTCAAGTAGTCATTTTAAAGGTAATTCCATCTCAAATATGATCCATTTCATTAAGTTAAATTTACAAACGCTATATAGCTTATGTATCTCGGATCATATTGGCACTTGGAGATTGAGGCTGAAAGTCTAACCAGCAAAATACTGATACTGTCGTGCCTTGATTGGGCTCAGTTGGTACGTGGTATAGATACCACCAGTAGAAGAGTTTAGATAGTTGCCGGCAGCATACTGCGGGTGGATCTGCGTGTGGTACGTCTGAATGCTGGACGTGTGAAGAACCGGATGCATGTGCGCCGGTAGTGGGTGCGTAGTAAACTGCACGTGACGTGGACTCTGATGAGCTGGAGGTGGGGCAACACTTGGGGAGAATGGACCATACTGTCCTACTGCTGGAATAGTCATCTGAGGCTGCTGGTGAGCAGGGACGATGTAGTGGTGTATGGGACTTCCTTGCAGTGCAGCAGACCGTCTATACTCCCTGAATAAAGTTAAAAGTAAAGTTTGTTTTATTTAACGACGCCACTAGAAACACATCGATTATAAATCAGCAGTTATTGGATGTCAGACG
>JAUTCZ010076248.1:0-16962 GCA_032273805.1 Melanodrymia brightae | reverse complement strand
TGGTTAAACACGCATTCTTTATCACCAACAGTATAGCTAACTAAGGTTATTGGCGATTCCATGGTATTTGTCCCGTTTGCAAATATATTATTATCAAATTTCATTAATGTTTCAAAATGATGAAAACATATTCTTTGCGTACTGGACAAATACCATGTAATCTCCAGAAGCGAATAATTATTGCTGTAAATCAATTGATATTTGATTGGTTGATCGCTATGTAATTATTATTTGTCGGGCGCACAAGCAGTCTAGGACACAACATATATAACAGTTAGAGTTGCATAACACATTACCAATTGGTAACTTCTCAACTATTACAGTTTTGTTTGTTTTCTGGATTTGTTTCTTGCTGAGATTTTGTCACCAGAGAATATAATTTATTATGTTTGCTTTCTCCTATATAAATAATACTGGTAACTTACTGTGTAACTTCTCTTACAAACATAGCTTCCGTGAACCAATTGTGTACTAGGTCGGCATGGTAACAGTTAATTGTTTAGTGAAGTGGGTATATAATAAAAATATAACCGCAACAGCACTGGTGCAACCTAGGCTCATAGCCATGGTTTAAAACAGGGGAGGGTGAATTTCGACAAGCATAAGCCTAAACGCTCTATATACACTAATTTTAAGTCACACTTAAACATTATTTAAAATGGTCTTTCCACAAATTGCCTTAAAGTGGCGGAAAGGCAAACGTCCGAGCAACTTCTCGGACTCTGTACTGTTAGGACTAGAACTGGACTTGACAAACGGTTTCCGTGACAACAATACCAGAAGGTTTTCTTTGGCAGATAAAAAGACTCCAATTGTGAATCCATTGGTACCACTAACTGTGTAAGTACATGTATATAGAATGGTGTTTGTATATATTTACACTGATTGCTCATCAACTGTGGCTTTAATAATATTTGTTTCAAATGAATAGGGTTTGTTTAAAGATCCACCTTGTTTGTGAAGTATAAATTTAGTTTATATAACGTATCTGCATAAATATCGCATTGCGCAAATCAATGAATCCGTTGTTATAGTCCGGGGGCGTTTTTCAAATTGTTCCTGTTACCTGCAATTTGGGCATTTATAGAGTGGGGCGGAACGTAGTCTAGAGGTAGAGTGTCTGCCTGTGGCGGGATGGGTCAAGGGATCGATCCTCCACAGCACAAAACATTGTATGGGCTATTTTCCGTTTCAACCACGATTGTTTTATCAAATTCCGTGGTGTGTGCTATCCTGTCTATGGGATAGTGCACATAAAAGACCCCTTGCTATTTTTTGGTAAGGGTAGCCCACGAAGCGGCGACAGCGGGTTTCCTCTGAGACCATGTGTCAATATAACCATGCACCTGACGTCCAATAACCGCTGATTTATAATCGATGTGTTTCTAGTGGCGTCGTTAAATGAAACAAATTTTACTTTATCTCCTAGACGACATGGGCCTATTAAGCCGTGAGGTGTGTTTGCACAATAAATGAGAACAGCACAGTTTGATACCAACAGTAACTGCTGACGCATTTGTGGATACTACATGTACGATTATTTATCGATGCACTGTTGTATTTTTCATAATGACATTAAAAATACGTGACTATTTTATTTACGTATTACTTTTTAAAGTAATACGTCATTAGGGATTCTAACGCAGTACCTAGCAGTCTTAAACTCAAACTGTCAAAACGCTAACCATTATACCACGCAGGCCGGTAACATACATGTACATCGTATTAGCAATATGCAGTATCAAACCTGCCTATGCATAAATGATAATGCTAATTGCGATGTTTATCCAATAACGTTACTAACTAACGTGTCTGTTGGGGTTTGGTGTATTTAAAAGTATCACAGTAAAACCATTAACAAAAATAATTAGCTACTAGTATATAAAAATAAATTACGAACCTAAAAAAATAGATAAGTAAACAAATATATTTTTCGGCCAGGGGGTTTAAACCAATCCCCAACCCCCTCCTCGGATCCGCGCTTCGTAATAAAGATGTGTAGTATTTGGTGTTATTGTACATATAATATCTAGACTTTATTTATTTATTTATTTATTATGCTGATGAGATGTAAATCTTAGAGCAAATAAAGAACCTGAAAATGAACAACCAACTGCTATACGATGTTTTGATCTTGGCATGCGCGTGCACGTCACGCGCAAATTTGTCGGACGTATTTGAGGTTAATGTAACCCGGCTGCCGATCAGATAAAAAACCAGTGGTCACTGACTTGCAGAAGTTATCAAAATATGTTTTATTTAAATGTTGTTGAACCATGTGAAAGGTAAATACGGCTAATTGTCGTAGAATATTTGCCACTATTGATTCTCAAGGAGAATAAATTTGTAAAACTATGTTAAGTAAACAATTTTCAACAGAACTTAGTATGAACCAAGCAGCTGCTGGTTGAGACAAGAAAAATATAACTAACCGATAATTTCTACATTTTTTTTACTACTATAATTCTTCTAATTGAATTACGAAGATTAAACCAGTCGATAACTGTGTACTCAGTTCTTCTAAACGTAATTATAGAAATGAATGCAGCCGAAAATTTGTACTTTATACTTTAGTTCTATAATTGTATTATGAATATTTACAAGCCTCGGCATACATGAACAAAATAACATTATTACAAAATGGATCGAGATCGACCCACCTTAGTCAACCTGTTGAATGTTTGCCGGTTCCAACCAATGCTAAAAAAACCTTAAACTGTTAGTGCTATATTAAATAAGTATATTTGTAATTATGTATATTAGTCCACCTGCGAAGAGGAATAATCATTAACTTTTTGGGGAAAGCATGAAACTTTGCAGGTGAGTACATCCCAATACAATTCATTTTCGATTAGGACCCACCTCAGAAACTCCCCATGGTGGCGGCCGTCTTGGAGTTCAATATGGCCACCACCCGGTGTGTTTCCCTCAATATCTTCAATTTTACAGCAGGTAGGGCCTACAGACATACTTTCAATGACTACCCCATGTTTTAATGGTCATAGAATCGCAATGGACCATTACATTTTGACTTCCTGTGATGGCTGCCATCTTGCATATACGCATACGTACGTACGCAAGCATGATGTACCCATGTATGGTCGTTTGTACGTATGATGCAATTATTTGACGTCATCGTTTCCGCGGTTTTTTTCCTTTCCTTGTCGTCTGATCCCAACATCTGCGCAAGCACGTGGCGCTAATTTAGCTCGCACGCATGTATGACAGCAAGTAGCAGACGACCACAATCCGATAATGATCGTCTCAGACAGATATATCACTGATGAACAAAGTCGACAAATGCCAACGAGATTTAGTGAGAAACAATTAGTGATGTAATGGTCTCGGACCACAGTGGTTAATAACAAGACTCTTACAAGAATAATTACGTCGCTGTTTTTAAATCACCGTCTTCACTATTATCTAATGAAACAGTGAATATAAATATGACTAATTAATCAGTGAATTCCGTATGTCACGTTTAAAATGTTTGAACAAAATTAATGTGGTAGACATTGCATGAGCATATAGAATTATCCATCAATTTTCAATTATACACAAATATGTACAATAAAATGTAGATAAACATTATATACGTTAGATCAATTTCACAATAGTATACGAATATAAATAGATAATACTACCTAGACTAATTTACTAATGTTTTGAATAATTATAATTATACAGTGTGTAAATGTATTATTGACAGAGTATATAATTTACGAGAAGCCTAATTGTACATGTTATATTTCTTAATTTAAATGCATTGTAACAATAAATAGCGAACCGTTGTATTGTTTTCTCGTGGGTATTATTAAACAATTCTAAAAGTTTAAACATGCTAGGATAATTAATATAATATTTTGGAATGTTGAGTAATCTCAAATTTGTATACCTAGGACATTTAAGAACAAATAATGAGGAAATAATGTATTGAACAATGTAAACAAATACTCATATTATGATATCATTAATCAGTCTTCTGTCTGACAATTCTTAAATACTGATTGAGCAATCTATAGGCGAGTTGACCGAACTCCTTCAATGTAACGACAATCAAACGTATTCACTGGACGAGCTACTTTTCAAGTCTCCGGCACTGGAGAGTTAGGCGACCAGTCCGACATGATGGCCGGGATTAAAAGACCACTTTCATCTTAATTAAACACTTAATGTTGCCAGAGTGCTGGAATTGCACAGGTGAAAGTGACAAGAGCGCCGATTGTTTTGCACAGGTAATTTTATAATGCTATTAAAATCGACTTAAGAACGCCATTGCACTCTGCAAGAAGCGCATTCAGGTGATTTATTACACAGAATGATTTAGAAATAACCGAGCCATGCGACATTTGTCATTTGAGACCCACGATTAATTTAAACTCGAAGTTAAAAAAAGCCATGAAAAATAACTTCTGTATCATAACACAATAAAATGGTCGACAAAACAGACCATACAATGACAATCGTGCAATAGGCGTAGCTGCTGCTGGAGCAATGTGTGGAGAGGGTGGAGTATGACAAATTTATGTTCACTGTTACAACGCATGTTATAATTAGTTTATTCCTGTTACGTACTTGGCCCTTCAGTTCAATCTCTCTTCCACCTGCTTGATAGGTGACAAAAGAAAAGTGTATACGACATATCAGCACATTGTGTGAATCAGCGGGTATTTATTTAGGTGTAATGGTTATTGCGGAAGTTTTTTTAACTGACCATTTTTTGGTAATATCCTCAGCTGAGGAAATGGTTTTATTCCCGTTCCAACCTGTGATCCGCGACTTATACATCAAATGCTGTGGTATGTGGTATCCTGTCTGAGGGAAAATGCACATAAAAGATCCATTGCTGTTAATCGGTAGAATAGCATGTGGCGGCGACGGGTTTTTCTGAGACCATGTGTTAACATAGCAGGGTGTTTGACATCCAATAACCGCTGATTGCTAATCAATGTGCTCCAGTTGTGGCGTTATCTTTTTTATAATGTATAAGTTGATATGTTGTATAACTTTGATCGGCAATAAACAATATCCTAAAACTGAATTTTGAAAATATTCTTAATTAAATGCATTTTACAGGTGTTTTAATTAGCACCAAATTTCAACTTTTATCGCCATTTTCTAAATACTATTATCCAACAGCCGTATTTATTGTATTATTGTTGCATTATACTGGCGACGTTAAAACTGTCTATTGTTTTGGTATGTTATGTTATGAGAGAAATGAGTCTTATTGAAATCAAAATTAGTTTGACATTTGTAAATGCATGCTAAACAATATGTTTCTATCGCCAAGAAATAAATCGAGATCAAAACTGGAAAAGAATAACAAAAGAAAATAACAAATGAAATTCGTTGAATAATCCTAAAACTGTTTAAACCAGCATTTCTTTTAAAAACAACAACACTTACGAAACAATATATTTCAGGAAACAATAGCTTTCCTACTTATAATAAAAAAAAATCCCAGTATTTTCCTGGTTCATGAAAATACTCGTTCAAACGGAAAAAGATGCTAATTGTTAACGTTTTCCCAGATGCTATATTAATATTCAAACGCTTGTTGTGGGTCGCCTATTGTTGAAAAACAACGGTTTTTCGATTGAGACTTTATCAAGACTCTTAAATGATATTAATTTCCGTACTAAATGTCGGAAATGTGAAGTATTATATCGAGAGTCTGTAATAAAGTATTGTTCCCCGGCGCTACACAAACGGGCCTTTTAGTGCACAAGAAGGCGATCACCGCGACACCGGAGCAGACCGATTAAGTCGCTGAATCCAGATCCTTTATTGCATTGAAAAACGACTTGCGAGTTATCAGAAGTTTTCAACGACCGGACGAGTAGTTGTTGTGGAATTAATAACAGAAAAGCCATATGCCCAGATTTGGCTTCGTCATAGGTGCATTAAGTAATTGCGGTGTCTGCCATTGAAATTCTACACATTCAGAAAGAGTTCCGTATTCAGCAGGGTATGTAAGAATTAAAGGGGATCCGTTGTCATTTTGGTCGCCATAAAGCATGATAAGTTGACGATGAAGTGATAAGATTTGTACGAAACTAAAATTTATGTGAGCAGAAGAGGAAGATCAGTTACAATTATTGTTAATGTAGATAATTGCATACATCTATTATATGCGTTTCCAATAATATTTCGGTCAACCGCAATCAAATAGTTTATTATATGATTATAAACATCCACCGAATGTCAAAAACACGCCAAAAAGCGTTCGAACACTTCTACGGTCACTGCTAATGTCTGCAGATGTAGCAGAACGGAAACGTTTGGTGCCAATATCTGTGATTGACGGTCTTTAATAGAACACTAAATGTGTTCTAGAACTTTGTAGCCACGTGTAGTATAATTCCAGCCTTGCGTTCAATAGGGCGAGCGCTAGCGAACAACTTTACTAGTACCGATCGTGTACTATCATATCACATTAATTTAATATTAGACGCAAACACCGGTCCAGCTAGCAACCCGTTGGAACTATGTGATTGGTACCGATCGTGTACTATCATATCATATCACATTAATTTAATATTAGATGCAAACACCAGTGGCAAACAGTTTTGTCTCGGTAACAGAACGCTCGCCCTATTGAACTGTTCCATCATTTCTGTGAAGTTGTGATGGTGATTTCACAGATGTGACTTTTTATTAAAATTCGTTATGTATTATCAGTACGGAGGATCTACAGTGCTGTATTTTGAAAGATAAGGGTATAACTCTCGACCCGAGGCTGTAACTACACTGTACAGTACTGATTTAATACTTTTAAACTATCGATTTGTGTTCCGTAGTGAAACTAATTGCTGTGCTATACATTATATTGGAGCGTTCGTGAGGTATCATACAATGCATCTCTTGGTGGTGTGCACAGATTGCGTCCTGTTGTAATAGGTGTGGACACCTCCCACCCCGCCACTATATAGACATCGTCAAGCAGGACACACAAGAACGTGATATACATGTATACAATTCAATACGTATACGTACTCTGCTTGTTGGTCCGTACTCTGCATGCTTGTAGGTGGATGTACTCTATTTTAGGCCGTTATTTCTAAATTTGATATACAGTACCATACATAACCTTTTCAATTTAGGGGACCACTCAAACTGTCGTCCAATGTACACCCTCATAAATACACTAATCTATTTGTAAATAATTTATGTAGTCCATTTTCCTCTCCTCCTTTGCTGGATAGGTAACCAGGAGCAACATCAACAAAGTTTGTCATATTATTTTTTTCAAAACAACGCAATGCCTCAACTTGTTTAAATTATAAAGTAATGGAAGTGTGTGAATCACATAAAAATATTGACAGGGCGGATAAAATCGATTTGTATAATTGCTCGGTGTGTGTTCTTACTGCATCCGGTTGAACATAACAGGACCTACCTGACACCTGTTGTTTGAAGCTGTGTGGAGGCCTTTTCTCCGCGTGTGCTCTGATGAGATGGAAACAGGTGATTTAAGACACCTGATGTGATGGTAATAGGATGCAAGTAGATATCACTGTTAGTATGTTAGTAATAAAGAGTCGAATTCTGAGAAATAGAGCCTTCTAGTACAATAATTATTTGTCAATATAACCGCGCTTTTGACGTCCAATAACAGCTTATAACCAATGTGTTCCAGTTGTGTCGTTATATGCTGTCGTGTATATTAATAAAGTTTCCAAAGTTAAACAAACGAATTTTATCTTTTATCTGTGAAATATTACGAAAAATACTAACTGAATCAGGTTGATAATTTCAATAACCAATGAAATTCCTTTATTGCAATACTTATGACAGTTTTATTTGCATTATACTTTTCATTTTATAGCTTTTGAAACGTAGTGTTATACACAAATTAATTTGCGTGCATCCATCCATCCATCCATCCATCCATCCATCCATCCATCCATCCATCCATCCATCCATCCATCCATCCATCCATCCATGCATCCATCCATCCATCCATCCATCCATCCATCCATCAATCCATCCATTCATCCATTCGTTCATTCATTTATCTATTTATTAAAATGCCTTTACTCTTCCACTCCGTTCTTATATATATATATAAAATGGTGCGTGGGTATGGTGTACAATATTAACACTGAGGTAGATAGATAACTGACAACATCTCTCGGCGTGTGGTCGAGTATGGTTTAACTCGCGCGAGTTCCTGTCAATCGGATCCTCCACACGTCAGAGAGTTTCTAGTGTTGGCATACCATGCGCCAAGATGGTGCACGTGCAAGGTTGGAGGTTGCAGGCCTTTTACTTCAGAGTCACTCGTTCACCATTAGAATGCAAAGTGTGTGCGTGTTTAAAGATAAAACTTGTGTTTAACGACACAACTGGAACACGTTGATCAGAAATCAGTGGTTATTGGATGTTAAACGCACGGTTCTATCTACACTTGGTCACAGAGGAAACCCGCTATCGCCACATAGGCTACTCTTCTCCGAACAACAGCAAGGGATATTTTAAGTGTACTTCCCCACAGACAGGATAGCACACACACCACGGTCTTTGATAAGCCAGTCATGGATCACTGGTTGGAATGGAAAATAATCCAACTGTTACACTGAGGAGGATCGATCTGTCGACCTATCGAACCCCAGGCGGACGCTTTACCGCCGAGCTATGCCCGAGATCGACACCGCTAGAGTACATTTGTTAAAGGGGATTGGTCACCGAGTTTGGTGACAAACTTTCCCGCTCTGTTGACTGCAGACATTAGGACCCTTTTCTTCGAACTTTTATAGCGTATTTAACATTAGTTTTATGATAATATGCCCAACAGTTAACAATTGGCACCCCTTTTCAAAGCCCCGTCCGACGGGCCTAATTTTGAGTTTATTTTTAGAATAAATTTACTCATCAATAAAACCCTATACCACAATATATCTGCAAATAATATTAATAGGTATTGCATTTTGTCAATATAGTTATTTTTATCGTATAGATTTAAATACATATCCTAACATAATATTTGTTTCAACTGATTTTCAAAGATTTGAACAGTAGGTTAATTATTTTCAATATATTTACTCTTCCACTTAAAATTCTGGTTTTAAACAATGAATTAAGTAATATAATTATGCATGTACATGTAGTTGCATAACTTATATAATTTGAGATCATTGCATATGTAATGCAATTTAACCAGCCCATTAATGAATAAAGAATGCCAACAAAATCGATAGCTTTTCCCGATTACAATAAATATGTTCTTTTCTTCATCAACTACCTTTAGTTTAAAGCAATTTCCGCACCGATTATCGTATTAGCAGTTAGAAATTCGTCTTTATTAACACCTTCACTGCTCATGCATCAACGAGTATTATACGCCTTCGTCTAGCCTTCTTTGTGCTTATACGATTGACTTATCGATGTGTGCCCATAAGCAGATTACATCCATTATTATTTTAAATACGGAATTAAGGTGCTAAAAGAAGGGAAGAAAGGTTAAACCATTTGATAATTCCGTTCGGTTATTGTCATTATAAACAGCTACATTTATTTTAATTGCTGGCACATGGTGGCTCGTGTTTCAGTTATCATGTAGTTTGATTTATAGCAAACCGCACGCAAAAAGTGCTTATATTATTAAGAAAGTCTCAAGACATGTAAACGTCTTTTTTGGTAATTGTCGACTTATTTGTCGTGTATTTGTTTTTCAGTGTAGCAGAACTTCGAACAAAAAACCGAACAAATCATGCATTTGGGTCGAAAACGTAAAGGTTAACTTTTGGTATAGATTTGTTGGTTTTTTTTTAAATACGTAAGATAAAGAAATGCCTGTACCTTAGATACAAAATTTAAAAAATATGTTAAAAATATATAAACAATACATGCAACTAAAATATCTCTCAAAAGCATGCAATCACCAAACTATCATCAACATTAAGGCATCGACTGCATTTTATGGTCTACGGTTTTAACATCTAAAACACAAATAAATCAAATTTGCTTTCTCTTGAACTTATTCCTAAACTGCTGTCTATAGTGACCGGTATAATTAAAAGGAGTTAACTCAAAGATAAAAATTGAACACTTTTTTCCTTGCGTAATTTGGATCACGGGAACCTCTTAATACTTTATTAGTTAACTCAATTATAATTCATGGTAGCATGGACACTCGTAAATATTATGGATTCATTATGATACACAAAACTTTCTCCCGTCACTTGTCTTGAAATGCAATTTAAAAAGGGAAAAAAACTTTAAACGGAATACCATAACTTTGAGAGAAATACGAGTCAAACAAAATGCGAGTCTCAAATATGTTTCACTTTAATGCTCAAAGCTGTCGATACCTAATTTTTCAGAAGCAGCATTTCAAACGCGCTTTTTCACGAAAAAAATACACGAAAACCGGATAGGTACTTAACGCAAAGATGACGTCTTTTACCCTCTGCCTCGTACATTCCGCACATGTCTCCAATACTTTTATTGAATGCGGACTTTTTTGACAAGTTCTTGTGCGGTAAACCGGTTTTGATGCGCATAAATATGTCACTATCTGTCAACACATAATTATTAGACTGGTTTCCTGGGAGCTGAACGTTTTATCATTAACTCGTGGATGTGAGGTGCTGTGGTATGATTGGTATCAGAAGACATATGTTGAATTAACGAGCTGTCTGTCTTTATCTCTCTGTCGCACCAAATCCGCTAAACACCACTAATAGTATTATCAGTGGGTTATTCAATTTGTGTAGAGGAAATATACTACATGTTATAAATATATGACAGTGGCGGATCCAGAAAATCCATTTAGTGGGGTCCCAATGAAGCATCTAGTAAGAGAAATTTCAAAACCGACATAAACAATTAAAATTAATATAATTTGGGGAGGGCCGGTCCCCGGATTCCCCCTCCCTAGATCCGCTTCTGTATATTATAGTTTAAGTCATAAAGTTTTGTCCGGGTAATGTCATCGTTGGGAACCATTGTAGGTCTTGCATCTTTGACTTTGGCATGGCCGTGTATTGGAGTCCAGGCCCCGTGACCTGGACACATTGATTTGACGACTCACCTGCACATCGTTTAGGCCGTCAGCAGACGTTGTTTGCCAGGCTGCGGCTTTTGTTGTCCCAAACAACCTTCTTAGAGCCAGAATTGAGACTTGAACTTTAGATTGTGTCCAGAGCTGCAGCTGGATTTGCTAAGGTCCTACCTATATCTAAAACACGCACGCACACACACACACACACACACACACATATATATATATATATAATTATTATAGTGACATTATTGCTTTGTCTTCAGTTAGTACATGGTCTTCAGAAAATGTGCATACATCCATAATACGCCATTTTCCGATAGACTAAACGATAAAACAAAATTGTCTACGGCATTTCTAACTCCTAGACGCCTTGCTTCAGTGATCAGTTGCACAAACATGTCAACAGGGGTCTTGTTTTGTGAAAACATCGCGATGAACCCTTTAATCTTTGAATACGTCAGACAAGATACGAGCTAGTCGTGTCAGCGCTCAAACACTTCTGAGGCTTCCTGCTGGAATAATGCACTTCTTCAAGTTTAGTTTGCACGAATAAATAAACAGAATTTCAAGCTGAAATCACCGAAGACTATTAAAACAGCGAGCGTGCGGACATAAAAGAAACAAACACTGCTGCGCTAACTGTTTGGGTTAACCGCTGCTGACGCCATTAGGACTTCGGAACTCATGTAACGCTCATTGGACAATTCATTCACTTTCTCTCCCGCTTCATGTCGTAGATTATAATCTTATTGAGACTAGAAATTTTCTCAAACTAAGTCTAGATGAATACAAACAGTATTTGATCACGTAACTATTATTCGCTAGATGGCGCACTAGACTTAACACATTAATAATAATTATTATCTTCTGAAGTCTTTTGTTCCTCTATAAGCGGACAGTTTTTAAGGGAGGGTTATGAATGTTTGTTGAATGAGTTCGAACGATCGATTCTCCACACTAGAACCCAGGGCTCACCCTTGCTCAAAAATAGTAGTAGCCAAAAAATGAGCCAAACAGGATTTTTATTAGCCAAAATAGAAATGCTTTAGCCAAAATCAAATTTAGCTATAAACAAGAAAAAAAAATTAAACACAATTTTCATCACTTTATTCATGACTGTACATTATATGATGGAAGTAAGCCCCTACTTAACATATATAGATTTTTTGCAATGCCCATGTGATTTCACTTCACGTCATTATGAAGCTGAAAGATGATTTTAATATTTCACAGAAAGGATGAAAGAAACAATCGCGACAAACAGTTCAAAGATGTTTGCGCTCAGCGATTGCATACACACTGGAGCACTGCATGTTTTCCCAGTCTGTGGCTTCTTTGTGGAATTCCGCCTGCAAACATAAGTGTCATTTTAGTACACACTTGTCATAGTTCAGTGCTCGCAGGAAGTGGATCTTACTATTCAGATCTACCAAGACGTATACTGTGTTTTATCTCGGGAGACTTAAAGATGAAACACCGGCCGGGTTAAAAGCATAATGTAAAAGCCAGCTTGTTATTTATATTATGTTTTTTTGTTATGTTTAGCGTTTAAGTATTCATGTTTTGTTTGAAATATATTATACGATAGCTCAAAGATGTAGTGAAGTGATATTATTATTTTTATTACCCCAGAGGGCAAACATAATCGGGGAAATATTTATCATATTTTCTCACAACATTGGTATAAGTTGTGAATTGATTGGTTTTTAATACCATCACCAACTAATGACAGACGAGTTAGTAAAATCTCTTTGCCAAAATTCAACATGGCGTCACAATTTATTGACGTGGTGAACATTGAATAAAACTAGTTTGATTCGTGGTTTTTTTTTTGTCAGTGTTAAACCGACGTACAGTGAGTTTTGAATCTATTGCAAGTGAGGTTATAAATAGTATATTAAACTCGCTACATTGATACAATTTCAAACGTTTTTTTTTGTGTGTGCAGTAAACCGGTTTGCTTCGTAAATAATTATTATCCTAATTAATCATCTTGTATTTTTTCATATGGATATTATTAGAAAGAATATATCATCTCACCTCATTAATTATACAAATTAAAAAAGAAACTATAGCTTGAAGCTGGATTGCAAAGTAGAGTTTGTTGACGATTATGGCAATATTAATTCCTTTTTTTTATTGTAAAACAAAATCTCCCTTGGCACAAATGTTTGCCTTTTCTATGGCAACATAATGAGTGTATATTGAGTGTTGTTTACACAATAAATAAAAAGAACACCTTATTTTTTGTAAGGTGTAAAATTTCAAAAAAAGATCTACAGAGAAATAGTTGTGGAATGAGAAAACCATTTGGAACTTACAATTCAATTCCACTTTGAAAATTAAACTGTCTTCCTGGGCAAAATACCCTCATGTCTCATCAACACATGGTAATTTTCTCCTTGTCTGTAAACACTTAGGCTATTAAATACCATATTTAGCACGCATTTTAGCCAATATCTCATAAGCACGCGCATTGCACGTGTTTGCTCAACGACTTTCAGTCCCATCAGGCTGTTGACAGATGACGTATAAATCACGTGCTGTGGAGCAGGAAACGGTGGATTTGACATTAACGACGGGTTGCTGTCAATACCTGATTTTTCGAAACACTCAAAAGGATGTTAACAGTAAAAGAGAAGTTGAAACCATATCTACTTATTCCTGAACAAATACCCGCGGCTTACTGGCTTTGAATTGCTCAGCTTTCCTTGAATGTTTTTCCTTAAAGATGAACTTGAAATTTCTCAACTTCTCTCGAGGAGATACAGCACTGTCAGTTTCTCTCATCAGAAGGCATGTTATACGGATAGCAATCGAACTACAGCAACTCAACTGCACACTTTAGTTCGGGGTTCAGACAAAGTGCAGATTTTTGTGTGGTTTTTCTTTTACCATATTTTTACAGTGCTAACATTCACCTCTTTGCCGCCTAGAAGTGATAAAGTTCTGTTCTGTTTTAATGGTTTTACTACGTCATAGATTCTTGGCGGCAAATTTATAGGCTCTGTTAAGCATCAGAAACGGAAATACAAAAAAATTATACATTAAAAACGCTTCGCTAAAATAATACTGTATAGTTCAATGCTGTTCAAGTTTGATAATGGGTTTATAAAACTTGGAAACATCCTAACCCTACACCAGTCGTGGACAGAACTCTCTGGCAAAGTCAGAGGTTGGGCCCATGACAGGTGTGCTTGAACAGTTTTCTGATGGAAGCACACCACAGATGACCCAACCCAATCCTAACCCTACAAAAGCATGTCTGCATGTCCTTGGAACGAACAAGTTGTCACTATAGCCTGAAGGTCCCAGCCTTCCTCTACAAAACTAACGGTTTTCTCTCCCAGAACACTTAATCCAGCACAGTGTAATGATTGTTTATTAGAGAACATAATTAGATAAAGCGGAGAGTACCGTGATACCCCGTGTTCGGTGATAAAGAAACCCTATATCCATCTAGTATTATGATAAACCTTTTATGTTTCTTTTTGCAAAGGGCAAAGAAATAACCGGAACAAGCTAAAAAGAAAAGTTTTCCTGTAGTTTGCAGTAATTGGGACCTCTGTTTATCTCACTCCCCGTGTTAACTCTGTCCAAATGCCGTCTCGGCGAGAGATGCTTTTGGAATCATCTGGAAGCTGTTGTGTAGATAATAGTTTGCAAGAACAATGTCAAGGAGTGGGAGTTGAAATAATGTTTTCTATATGCATACTCATACATGTGTACGTGCTTTAACAGGACACGGAAGTATACAGATAGGAGAACGAAAACAGAATGAAAACTTAGTTATAACTTATTTACGTGCTTAAATCCAACTAAGGTTCAAGAACGTCTGTCATGGTCACGAAGTCCAGTTGCATCGACTGCCTGGTCCAGGACAAACGTTAGTGTTAGTATGATAGAGGAAACGCACTACTCAGAATTGATATGTAGCAAGGGATCTTTTATATGTAATTTTCTATGGACAGGACAGTACATACCACAGCCTTTGATAACCAGTAGTGGGACACTGGCCGGGGCAAGTGGTGACCGTGTACACCTACCTATTGAGACTTGCGAAGCACTCACTAGGGTTGGAGCCCAGTACTACGATTAAAACTCCCATTGCCTCAAGCAGGATAACACCTACCAGTCTTGAGCCCAAGGATCTAACCACGACACCAACATTAATTTTTCTAGGGATAGATAATTGGTAATTCCATTTCCAAATTCACCGTGTTCCATCACATCGCAAACTTCAAGCAGAAAGTTGTTTTTTCGTAGGGAAACTCAAGATAGAAACTACATTACACTGCACATCCTTGTCACTGCATTGTGAACGTTTGTATCAGTTGGTAATATATGAAAATATCAAATGGGTTTACGACATGGATATGATTTAATTTCAATTTCTATAAATATTGATTATATTTTTGTTATTTTCAATCTGTTCTCTTCCTCCTACGTTTATCTAACATAAAGTTATACTCGAAAAACACTTAGACAAATCCAAATACACACTACAGTATATTATATTACAATGTATTATTACAATAATATGTATAATAAAGTTGTTTTTTTCTTTCATGCTCATTTGTATAAAATACCAGATGTGTTTAACAAATGTCTAGGTAGAATAATGGTAACATTAACACACATTCTCTGCTATATCGAGCAATAGATTCACATTAATCAACTGATGGATAGACAGACTATAAAATGACAATTGAAGCTCAACTTAGTTGCAAGGCTTTTAAGTAGCAAATCATTCAAAATAAATGTCATTTGAATTGGCTAAGCTGAATCATATTAAACATATAATCTCTCCCCCCCCCCACCCCCACCCCCATCACATCTGTGCACATCTATTGTGAAATAGTACAAGAATAAAATCAATATTAATATTGATAGAAAAGCACATGTATTCATATGGTTAGAAAAGCACATGTATTCATATGGTTAGAAAAGCTTGTTGATATCGTCATACTGCATCTAGACTCTATGGACTAGAAAACAATGCATACGATGTTTAAAGAGACAGGAATCTAGCTCACTGGTTAGAGCATCTGCCTGAGGAGTGTGTCATTGAAGGATCGATCCTCGTTAGAGGACGGGAGTGGAATCTAGCTCAGTGGTCAGACCGTCCTCCTGAGATGCATGAAGTCAAAGGATCGATCCTCAGTATATCCATTATTTTTTTCCCATTTCACCCAGTGGTCCAACAGCAATGGTATGTATTAGCCTGTCTGTGGGAAAATACATCTAAAAGATACATTGGCAATTTGCTGCTTACCGAAAAGCATAATCTGTGTGGCAGCAGCATCCTTCTGAGACCATGTGTCAAAATAACTCTATCCAATGATTATTATTCAGTTTGCTCCATTTGTATTGTTAAACAAACTTAATCACCTTTAAACATTCATTCATTCAATCAATCAATCGCGTTCACCTTTAAAAATATATATTTAAAGCATTCTTGATATACATTTTTTAACACTGACGTACATGTATGTATCTATGATTATATATATATGAACAAATTTACATGCACATCGAACAAGTTACCTGTAGATCGATCTCACCTGAATTTGAGCTCACGTTATTTGTACACAACAGATATAGACATACGCTGTCCATCTGCTGGGGAAGATAACGACTACTAATGAAAACTAATTAACACATTCTTTCAGACAACTGTATGTGTATAACATATCATTCTAATATTACTATTTACTGACTGTTTGTCACACATCTCACACGGTTGTCATGACACTCGACATGTACGTGAAGCTCAAGTTATATCATTTTCAGATAAAGAAACCCGGTTATTGATACTTTTTTGTTTTGTTTATTTGATGAATTAACCGTAAAACAATTGTAACCTTTCGTGGACTGAACTCTCTGGTGAAGTAAGATGTGGTGCCCATGACAGGTGTGCTTGAACAGTTTTCTAATTCAAGCACACAAAA
>JAUTCZ010076137.1:0-16963 GCA_032273805.1 Melanodrymia brightae | reverse complement strand
GTGACAGCACCTGTGAGAACAGATGTTTCAAGTAAATAGCTATTAAATATAACATATTTGTAGACAGGTGTGGGTGCGCGTGCGTGTGTGTATGTATGTATGTATGTATGTATGTATGTATGTATGTATGGTATGTATGGTATGTATGGTATGTATGTATGTATGTATGTATGTATGTATGTATGTATAGTTCATATAACGCAGACAAAGACGTCCAAAATGGTATTTTCTCACAGAAACGTTTAGCGTCTGTAGCCAACGAAACTGCCATCTGGTGATTACTGAATACACCATAGCAAGTCGTTCACGTGAGCGCGTGCCAAGTTGTGAGGATGACTAGGAAGGTTTAGCCACTGTCATAGATAATGATATCAACAAGCGCAGGGAGAACCCACATTCATGATTCAGCTGGCGATCAAGCGCAATGGGGGTGCTAATTATCTAAACAACATTTCGGAAATGATTATTCATTGCACTATAATAACAAACATGAAGGAACATACAGAATATGTTTGGATTGATAAGGGTGGGTATGTGGTAAAGAGCATGGGCGTCACTTGGTGGGGGACAGGGGGGGGGGGACATGTCCCCCCCCCCCCCCCACTTTTTGGAGTTGGGGGGGGGGACTAACATGCAGTGGTCCCCCTCACTTTTTAGTATAAATAACACATGCCACCCCCCCCCCCCTTTTCTTTAGAAAATGACGCCCATGGTAAAGAGGTGGGGGTACGCACAGGACCTGGTTCCGTTCTATCAAAATCTGCGCCTGATGCATGACCTATGTGGTATATGCCAAGTGCGTTATATCAAATATCATCCTGAATGCAGTTAACCCCCAGCATACATGTAAACAGAGGAGAGTAAGTTCCCACACAAAATATTAATGCTATTACTAACATGTGTGTGCGGCCGTCTATCGATTGAGATTGATGGTCGTTATATTACAAGATTCAGGCACGTAGCCACCATGTTTTGCCAAAAAGAGGTGCGATGATTTTGGTAAAAAGTGTTTGTGGCAAACGTTTCCTCGGCAGTTTTGGCGTCGTATTCGTAGGATGTACAAAAAAGCAATTTAACGTAGTTTAATGACATTATTAAATTTCTGTTGATGTTTATAATAATATAAACAAGGACAGTTTTTCACTTCTGTTTATACGCAAATGAATTTGCTTAGGCTATAACCCGCTTCACTTCGTTGTCACGTGATCATGTTTTTTGCGCCAAAATCGTACGTGATTCTCTTTAATCATCGGTTATTGGACACTTGGTTACTGAGAAAACATGCTTCCGCAACATAGGCTACTCTTTCCGTCTAGCAGCAAGCGCTATTTTATGTGCACTTCCCAGCCAGGATAGCACACACCATGGGCTTTGGTGTACCAGTCGTGGTGTACTGGATGGAACTGGAAATAACCTAATGGGTCGATCCTTCAACCGATCGAACTGCAGTCGGACGCTCTTGCGTTACGCTACCACAAGACTATAATTAAGACTCACTACAAAGAGACAATCATGTAAATATTAACACCCATCATGCACCTCTTTGTGACAGAACCAGTGATCCACTGGTCCAGCAAAGACCGTGGTGTGTGCTATTATTCAAGTGTCAGTATAACCGTGTGTTTGACATCCAATAACCGCTGAATAATAATCAATGTGTTCCAGAGGTGTCGTTAAACAAACTAACAAACTATTTTGATATCTTTGTGACAAAGAAGACTTCACTTTCAGAGGGAGGGTTCAAGTTATCTGCGAATACCACGCCGCCACGATGGCCCTGACTGACATCATGGACGATGTTGACTACAAACAGAAGAACTTCAACGACGATGAGGTGCTCGACAGACATCCACTGTGGTTGACGGAGTCTCACTTCATCTACAACTTGTTACGAGATTCACACGGGAGGCTGTACTGCAGGAAAAACGTCAATGGAGATGTTATTTGCTCACCCAGGTAAATGCTCACCCGATGTAAATGATAACCTAACATCCACCAACCTTTGCTATTATAATCTAAAGAAATACAATGGAATGGAATCTTGTCCAGGTCAGAACAATCAAAGGCAACAATAAAATTATAATAATGTAAACGACAAAACATTGTCATGCATGCCAAATGCATAAATCTGCATAGACGGAGTCGAAGGAATTTACGATAATGTCTAGATGGCATGCCAAAACAGTGATGATACCAGGTGTTCGCGAATGATGAGCTCTAATGGTGGCACCCGTCATTCAGCCGTCTTCATCCGCTAAAAGGATTCGGAATACTTTGGCCAATTTACGAATCATACCGGATGATAACGGGAATTATTAAGATTTTATTTAACAGAAATTGCAGATGTATTTTATTGAAAAATGGTACGAATGGAATGCAGAGGATATACAGCGTTGATCAAAGAAAGTGTGAGCAAGTCTATGATGGGCTTAAACAAATTGTCACCAGCTTTATAGTCTAAATGATGTTTCTTATTACATTCGATTTGTTAACTGAAGGATATACAGAACAATATAATATATTATTATGTCAAAATAACCATTTACATTTTCAGACAATTGCATTTGTTGTGTATGAAGAAAATTGTTACAAATCCGATACGGATGAAAAAGTTCAAATATCACGAAGTGCCCTTTGATCTCTACCCTGCACTTCTGACGGAGGCTATATTCCAACGTGAGTTGCAGGCGATAACATTCCTGGTGTCCACGTGGCCCCACAAGGTGCTAGACATACAGAGCATTCTGCCCCTGGAGGATGTGCTTCCACAGGACTATCTAACATTGCCTGTGGAAGGACAGGGGAGCACGTCATTGGTGGACAGCTTCATTTTGGGTCTACTCACCCTGAAACCGCACGCCAAGCTGAGACTTGTCAACTTCAATGGCTTTAAGAATGGTGAGTATGGGAATGTCTTTGCTCATGCTTATGTATACATACGAGTATTAGTATAATAATATATATAATTCATTATATGTATTAACGTAGTATAATCATTAAATGTATCAATAAAATAACTGTATATAAATATTGTACAGTATATGTCGTCACAGTGTCGCGGCGGTACGTATCAATTTGACATTTTTAGACTATGATACGATTTTGATGGTCCAAAAGAACCTCTAGTGTTTCATGTATGAATGATGTGCTATTTTGAATAAATTTAGTAACAAAATATTCGTTGGAAATTTCCAATGACTACCATCACAATTGGCAGGAATCGATATTATACTTGCAATTACCTGGTGTCACTACTGTAATGATGGAGTCACCAACATGCAATAAAACAGTTTTGTTAAAAATATTTCCTCGGATTGCGAAGATACAATTTAAACTGCGAATGCGTCGTTGATCTTCAAATCTTGTTTTGTTCGTATAATGTTTCTGGAGTTAATTACAAGAAAATAATTAATGTTCAAAGAAGTCTAAAAATCTAATAAAATCTATAACTTTGAAAACACATTTCAGACAGGAAACTGTGTCGCGAGTTATCGCGCTTACCAATTCTGTGGCTTGCTCCGTCTGACCGACAGGTGGGATACGTGCACAGTCTTATCAGGAAGACTTTAGGTGAGTTCATGTGTGTGTGTGTGTGTGTGTGTGTGTGTGTGCGTGCGTGCGTGCATGCGTGCGTACGTACGTATGTATGCATATATATATATATATATATATATATATGTTATATTTAATCAGCGGTTATTGGATGTCAAACGCACGGTTATATCGACACTAGGTCACAGAAAAAACACGCTGCCGCCACATAGGCTACTCTTCGCATAACAGCAAGGAATCTTTTATGTGCACTTTCCCACAGACAGACAGGATAGCACACACCACAGCCTTTGATAAACCAGTCGTGGATGAAAGGTGGAAAATAACCCAACGGGACCCCATGCCAGGATCGATCCTTCGACTCATCGATCCTCAGACGGACACTCTAGCAATGATCTACGCCCCGCTCGACCGCTCGTTTTTAATGCACTTAATGTCTTATAGTATACTTAAAGTCTTGAGGTATACATACATCTGCACCACTATGACCATACGCGTGTGACTGGGAGACACGGGTTGGGATTCTGACTTCCATTGTTAACGTTGTCACACTCAGTGGTTCCGCTAACGACAAATCAATGTCTTGTTATTGCAGGTATTAGCAGAGACAAGGTCCAGCGCTATCTCAACAGAATCGCCTGCATCTACTCTCTCATTGACCCCTGCATCAGACATGGCAACAAAATAGGTAATGAGAAAATAATACCAGGACAACCCGCATGTCCACTATAGGCACTGAGATAGCGCATGTAGTGTAACAATGGTTTTTTCCCTCCAATATTTCAATATGAATTAAATTTACTTTATACATGACATTATAAACAAATCATTAAGATGGTGGACACGTTTTATTCGGTGCACAAATAATAGTGTGCTATAACAGGAACGGTGCATCGAAACATGCTGGGTTTGTATGGAATATTTATATAAGATACATGTCAAGAGGACACACAATAAATTGCATTTTAAGCATCTTGTACAAGTATACAAAGTTATTTTAATTTATGTTTAAAAAAATTATATAGTAAGTTACCGCGGTAATAAAAATAGTAATACAATTATTACTGTAAAGTGAACAAAAATCAATAAGACATAAACTATACAAAGAGACTAAAATTTAACGAATAAAATGGAATACATTGTATTCTGAAGTTATGTAAATTCCTAAAATTATTTCAGTACACATGTCGTATACATAGTAACATTGATTATATGGTTGTTTTTTTCAAGGACCGATTACCATAGTACTTGACTGCAAAGTTACACTTGACGATGTTCCAATTGGACTCGTCTTGCAACATGTAACACCGTTTCGATTCGTCTGCAAGAGGCTATGGACGGAACCCATTGCAGAAGTCATGTTGCCCACCAAACTCATTCCGAAAGTTCTTGATCCTCGGGTAAGTTAAAGTATTGCATTCTTACATAGTAGGAGTAGGTATAACACAGTACTATACGTGAGCGTCCACTTGAGGCACGTCCTTGATAAATTCGTTGGGGTTTTCGTATTCCACCTAGCAACACAAGTTTTGCTTATAGATCCGTAATGGTTGTGTTAGGTGCGCACCATGCAAGTTCTATTATGCTGGGGGTGAGGGTTACATTGGTATTACCATTATCTAATCTGAAGGATGAAGAAGACAATCTATACCATTAGACCAAAGACCATGACTCTACAAATGCAGTTTTAAGGACCAGTATTTATAAATACATACATGTATGTCTATTTATATTGTTCAGAAATGTCATTATCATTTTTGCTAACTATTTACTGACAATTAGTATATAACTATAGTTGATATATATACGTTCTTTTTTTTGCAGTATATATCCCACTTAGAGGTGACAGACGAAACTATTTGTTCAGACCTGAATAGATTCGACGGTTTGCTTGAAGCACTACTGCTGATGCCTAACATTGAAGCGTTAAGTCTTCCAAATACCATCCACGTCAACATCCATGGCAATGCCACCTACGAACTAAACCAGGTGCTCCAGCAACTCCGTAATCTGCGAAAACTGAACTTTTGGTCATGCAATCTGCGGGATAACATTGACCTTCTACTGAGCAATCTGGACGTTCCTGTGATCTACCTGAACCTGCGAGATTGTCGTCTGAGTAAGGCAGACATTCAGTTTCTGCTTCAATGGGGACCTCTTTCTGGAGTGAGAGAACTGAACCTCAGTCGAAATAATTTGAAGAATCTAGTGTATTTATCGGTAGCACTGATCCACAGACTTCCAAAAATCATCTGTTTTTCCATGTCATACTGTTGTTACTCTGTGATAGGTATAAAGCAAATTGTGAGAAAATGCCTAGACTGTCATCGTTTAAAAATACTAGGAATCCAGCCTTTCACTCCATCCCCGATTGAGGACATCAAGACAATCATAGAAGATTGTGCTAACATTCCATCCTTGCAAAGGTTGGTTTTATTGCCTGAAAGTTATGCTTTCCCTGGAAATAACGAGCTATCACGCTTCCAGAACCGAGAACTTCTTATCAGAACGTGCCACGGATTTCTAGACACGCTAGACAGACCAGATATTGAGTTTGAATAATAACGTCACTGATGCATATTATACTAGGAAGTCCATGTAAAAGATGTAATTAAATACAGTACTGACTCTCATGGGCGTCACTTTCTGAAGAAAAGTTGTGGGGGTACCGTTTGTCACAAATATTTTTGTTGAGCAACAACCGTTCTGGTCGAGTGTATGGTATACGATACTGCTTGGTAATGTGTTATTTATACTAAAAAGTGGGGAGGGGACATTTGCACGTTGGGGTGGGGGTGACATGTTCCCCCCGTCCTCCACCAAGTGACGCCCATGCTGACTCTGCTGTATAATGAAGGACTGGATGTTTGTGATGGTGTTTGGCGTGATTTATGAGGATGAATTTAGTACCAGCGAACATTCAACCACGTGTTCACAATCGTTGTGTATTTTGCATTGAAGGATTTACCCAAATAATATGATCATGTTGGTGGTTTGCGATATTACTTAACGTCGTTATAAATTATATGTCATCACTTGTTACCGCATTTTTAGAAGTGTACTTTGAAACTAGAAATAGGCCTACTAGTACATTTACATCCCATGGCGTTAACGTTCCCTATAGATGCGGTGTTGCATGTTCCAAATACACCTATGCTGATCATTTCTCATTTACACAAATAAACTACAGGGGCGGTATTTATCAAACAACTTAAGTTTTTCTTAACTTTTGACTTAAGTTTCATTAAATTGAATAAGTTAAGACAACAACGTAAACGTAAGTTTTTGTAGAATTCTTAAGACACCTCGGGAGTAAAAAACGTCCAAAACTTATGTCTAAGCGTTTTTTTTCTTTCTCAGAACTGAAGTCACAATCGTAGAGACGTAAGTGTTTTCTTAGACTTAAGTCTTATTTCAAGTCGCTTGATAAATACCGCCCCCGATAATCACGAAAAAACATGCACTTTCTACATAAATTAAGATATGCTCTTTATACAGTACATTGTACTAATTATAATACCTTACACTGTAAATGCGATATAAATAAAATACAATCAGTTTATTCTTATATTCCTATGATTAATCATCTTCACTAGCTAAGGTGCATCATAGAGTCTATTAATAGATGGAAAGTCCCTTGGCTATCGAAGATAACTATTAATATACCCACAGAGTGTCACTCGATATAGATATTGGGAACTACATGTACATTAAATCCTATGGCAAACACATGTTTAATTTGGAAATGATCAGTATCAAAATTTGTTAAGGCTATATTAACGCAGTCGAGATGATAGACCTACTTGTTAGTAAATGATATTTATTAGATAAAGTATCATGTTTGTGCCCATGCCATACAATGCAAGCAAGCTCCCAAACGAGATGAACGTTGGAAAATTAGTTTATAATTAGATGTGTTGTAGTCATAGTTTTGATTATATTTTAACCAAAGATTATTCATATTAATAAGTTCATTTATGTGAACAAAAAAATTAAATCAATTTTGCCCGATATGATGTATTCCTGTTTTTTACTATTATTAATTTGTACAAAAATAAAAATATATATATTTAAAGATACTTGTTTTTACTCCCACAAAGTATTCGTTTTCATCTTTATTTTATTCTACCATACTACGTGTTTGAATAAGTGTTCATTGCAATTTTTTGGGGGTAAACCGTATAGATACATAAATTGTATTTGCACAAATGACAGTTTACAAAATATCTCGGATAAATTACGACCAAGAGTATAATGACTTTACTCAGATATTAAACATTACAACTGCGATTTTCTTAAAGCATCCCTTCATCTTTTAAATGTCATATGAACACGGATTATCCTGAAAAAATGTTATGCAAGGTCACGTGTTACCATCTGTGTGGGTACATACTGACTGGGTTAAGCGGCTTACAGACAATGTTATTTTTTTACATTTTTGGCGATGGTTATTATGTAACGCAATCTTCTACTAGTCCAGATGACGTGTCATCAATGAATTGGTGAACACTTTCAAAACGATTTATGCTAGACATTCTGGATCGTTTAAAGATGTGGAACATTGTTTGCCTAGATGTCTGATGCGGTGCCCCAATTTGGTTGATTTAAGACAAATGTTTTTCATGGCAACATTTTTTGCCTTTATAAATTTTCATACTCTAAAAAAATAAATGTTTAATTAAAGAGTTATGGGGATTTGAACAAAATGGATAAAGAAGTGTATTATTAGTATTATTTGATGATAAAAACGGGTCCAGAGTAAAGTTCCAGGTGTTCGCCGATTACCAATCATTGGTCGAAGAAATGCAACCGTAACATGGGCTACTAATACTGAATAACCGCAAGGGGTCTTTTATGTGCACTTTCAGACAGGATAGCACACTACACTTTTGGAACTGGAAATAGCCTACTGAGGACGATCGATCCATTGACTTTTGAACCTCGGGGGAACACTCGTTGCACTGAGTTCCTAATAGTGATAATACAAGAAAAAAAACAAGTCAACAAATTTTGAAGTTTTATCAACAAAAATGCTGTACACTATTCAGCTGTAAATGGACAAAAACACCCAAAAATAAAATGTTTCAGCAAAGCTACAGAGACAGAATACAGAGAAGTTTCTCCCACCAGTAACACATACTCGGTATGCTGATTTTGTAAAAATATCAATTTTCATTGTTCACATTTGTTCAACAGTAGCCACGACAAAAATAAGCAAAAATGACAAAAATGGTTTTTTAGTTGGTACGCCAAGCGAGCTTTTTGCATGAATAATAGTTTTTTTGCGCTATATGAATAATAATAATTAACCAATTTTTAAAGTACAGTATATCATAAGCTATCTAAGAAATTTCAGTCCATCCGATATTTAATCAAGTTATGAAGATATAAAACTGAACAAAAATAGAGTGAATTTTCATATAGATATTCTTACCTGATGGTAGTTAACAGATTTGATATAATTATTGGTAAAATTATTAACACCAATTTTCTGTATACATATTTACCTAAAACTTAAAAACAACGCATTACATTTTTACACTAAGATTATAAGAGTTTTTTGTGTGTATAGTATACATTATATAACATATGTATGTTTTAACCATGGTGTAGATCACCCTTAAATTTTATGTGTGTTAACTTTTGTCTTGTGGTTGTCACATTTGATACAGATAAAACATGAGAACAGAAACTTACAATTGGTACAAGAAATAGATATGAGTAAGTACTAGCAACAAATTATGTTATATATAGAGCATGTTTTTTTTCTGACTTCTATGCTTACAGAAATTATCAATTTTTTTAAATAAGCAGAATAAAAACTTGATGTTTTCAAAGTAGCAGAATATGCCATTAATGTTTGTATCCTTTATACATTTTGGTATTACACATAATTATTGTTTTAAGTTGTCTTTCTGAACAGAAATAGAAGTGTTTTGAAGGACACAAATTCTTACATTTTATTAAGATTTAGAAAACTAAAATGCATAAATTACCTGTATTGGAACTATTATTACAACAAATTATATCTCGCTACTGATGGGATTTACACTAAAAATAGATGATAAATTGTTGGCGTGTGGGATGGGGGTCACACTGGTTAAATTTAATTATATCCTCTAAAAAATTAATTCTGTTTCACGTTTCTGAAAATAGTACCGGGGTACATGCCCAAAACAGATAAAACTGCTAAATCATGTTTTTTGGTAGCAAAAGGTCCTTTCTACGTATTTGAAATTTAGCTACAGGATTGTAATACTGATACGTGTCCATTGACACTTATTTTCGACATACAGAAAGAACTTGTACACTTAATACCAGTGTTTCAATACAAAAAAAGATCTTGCAAACATTAAGAGCAGAAAATAAAAAGCTTGATAATAGTTTTAGTAGATAACGAATTAAAATAATAATACCTGTGTGGAGAGAGAAGTGAAGCAAACAACGTAAGTGGAATTTTTGCGACGACAATATTTGTAGAATTATAATATGCAGAGAATAACACGATAAAAATTATTAATCACTTCACACAATATACTGACAATGTTTTAAAAAGACTATTTTATAAATCCTAATACATGTAGCACAAATAGCACTCAGTGGGACCAGAACAGGAATGGAAGCTTCAAAGCGTAAGTAATAACAAAATTCACCAATGGTACAAAATGACTTCATATCACATGTTAGACAATATATGAAACATGACACAAATATGAATCTACACTTCTAAATAAATGCAGCGCATATATATCCAAAACAAAAGAATAATTTTTGTTTAAAAGGTAACAAAAAATAAGTACATTACATAAAATACAAAATGGCCATTATCTTTATAATTTATTGTTAGTTAACATTGTCAGTGTTGGTCATAATTATTATTGGATAAAAATAGGAAGTCAAACGTTCCTACAGGTTCAAAAATGTGATGATTAAAAATTACGCAAAATATTTAAATGAGCTGCGATTTGATATAAAGTTTATGATCTTTGTGAAATAATATTTATTAGCTACAATCTTCTGCAAGTTACAATGAAAATTATTTCACAAGGGAAACAAACTTGATATTAAATGATGTACGGTTCTATTTATTACTGCAGTTATTTTATTGAAACTCTTATAAAGTTGTATTAAGGTGATTTAAAACATTATCAATTACATTATTTAAGCTAGTTCTACTCAGTATGAAAGCCATTTTCAGTAGCAGCAGCATGGTTATTGATCATTCACTCAGTAACTATTGTATTACAAAATAAAAATAACTATTACAGAGAAAATATCAAACAAAAAAGTTCTGCTACGTTTGATCAGTAGTGTAAATAAATTCCACCAAGCTTATTTATAATTAGGTTTAATTGAAATCAAACAAACAGTAATACAAATAAGTCAAATAACACAAATAATGGCCATTATGTATTTTGATACTGCCTGGCTATAGATAAGTTTATTTCATCCCTTGTCAGGCAACAAAAATATTAAATTTTACATGTTGCAAGAGATACAATAATAGTGATTTAAATAATCTCAGTGAACTTTAGGCAAACATGATTAAAAAAATTGAAGATGCAGCCATATTAGATTTGTAATTCTCATGATTTAAATCCGTTGTTTTTCTAGGGAGAAACAGAGGTGCAAATTTAACTAAAACCATAGAATTTTAAATGGGTGGATGGAGACCACATTAATATGAATTCCATCAAAATAAATAGAGCACCATAAACGAAGTGAAAATTTATATAAAAAGAGTGTGAACTTCAAAATTTTCAATACACAAACAAAACTGTTTATATTTGCAAAAAGTAAAGAGAAAAATTCTGCAAAATATTTGTTCACTATGCCTATAGGTATCTCAGTTATTATGATAAACTTGTAAAGAAAATTTCAACTTTTATCATCTGAAAATAAGAGCAATATACATTTTGGCAGTTGGATATCTCGTTAATTAGGGCGACCTATATTTGGGATAACTGATTAAACTTAAAAAATTAACAAATATTACAAGCTTTAATAACTGAATTTTTGTCCTACATACATTTGTCTATCTATAGCTTAGATCAGGAGCCAAATTCACAAAACGTCGTAATTGTAGTGTACGACTAGTTGTGGACATAAACGTAAGTATACATTTCGATCGCCAATGGTTAGTGATACGACTATGTTACCAAAGTAGCCAAGACGTCATGGGTTTGTGGTCATTTGTGATATATTACTCGTGGACGCTATTCATTCCTGGAGACAATTATGTTGAATTCTATTTTGTGAAACACATGGTCAGATATTTACTAAATTAGGCGTAATAAATGGCGACCCAGGGCTTAACAAAATTGAAGTATCATTCAGCAATACACGATGCTACTGAAACAGTTGAGTTGATGACTGTAGGTGTATTTGTTTTGTATACCGGTAGGTAATGGGTAAAAGGCCAAACCAAGTGTGTTTAATGTCTTCACAGATTGAACATTACGCAGTCAGAGACATTTAGCGTGATTGTAAACCATCGAAGGACAAATCGAGGTAATACATATTAAAATGTATGTATTGTAGGTACCATGAAAAGGACGGATACTTAAAATTTGTTTAAACTTTTCTGACGCAAATACAAAAACATCTAAATGATCCTAAAGTTTCATAGTAAGACATATAATAAAATTATAAATTATATGCCAATACAAATGTTTTCACAAGATCAAACACAACAATACACATACAATAAGCAGATTGCTACAGTATTCTCTCAATAATTCGGACACATTTTTAAATACCTATTGAAATGGGATTAGGTGCAACTAACAAGTTATTTTTTCCAAATTTTGGCTACAATTTGCCATCAATCTGTTTCAATAATAAAACAAAAAAACGCACAAAATACTTCTATTTCATTCATAGGTCATTTTATGTCTGCAAAAAGTGGTCAGATAAAAATAGTGGTATTCTTCACCCAATTTGCTACGTTTAAAAAATTGAAGATGCAGCCATATTAGATTTGTAATTGTCATGCTTTAATTCAGTTGTTTTTCTAGGGAGAAACAGATGTGCAAATTTAACTAAAACCATAGAATTTCAAATCGGTGGATGGAGACCACTTTAATATTCCACAAAAATAACAAAATAAATAGAGCACCATAAACGAAGTGAAGGTAAAACTGTGTGAACTTCAACATTTCCAATACACAAACAAAACTGGTTATATTTGCAAAAAGTAAACCAAAAATTTGAATTTTGACGAGAATTGTTGTACCCATTGATCTGCATCCAATGCAACAGTTTCAAGTCTTAATAATATACAAAATGGCCAAAAATTGACAGAATGCATTCATCACAATTTAAAATATATGTTGTATGATATTATTTTTCAGGAAAGTGGAATTTTTATTATCTGAACTACAATATTTGACAAGAAAAGTGAAATTTTAAGAGTATTACTTTCAAATTATTGAGAGAATATGTTAACAGCAGCCACTAATAAGATAGCACTTAAGCAAACAGATACATGTATTTTAGTATACCTGGTACATAACTAAAGCATGAAGTATTTACTTTTCTTTTTTTTAGAAAATATAACCTCTCACAAACATTTTATTAAAATAAGAGGTAATAAAATTATTATTTAACATTCTATAGATCTCTATAACAACTCTATTTTAGCTACATTAAGAAAAAATGTTTAACAACATAATTAGAACACATAAATAATTGGCTATTGAATATCAAACATTTGGTAATTTTAAAACATGGTCAACATAAATAATGCCATTTCCATAAAATTTATATACTGCAACACTTTACTAACCTTTACCAACTGTACATAGGCGGGTCAGTACATACCACAGAATTTGAGAATTTGATAAAGTAGACAGGTGCATTGGTTTTGGAGTGGAAGATGCAAAGTCAAAAATATATGACTGCATCAAAAACCATTCACATACAAGATGTCAGTTTGCTTCATTATTTAGTACCACAATAATAACACCCCATTCAGGAAGTTTTATAGTTTTACACGGTAAGGTTAGTTTGGTTTAACTTGGGGAGAAAAGAATAACAGATGTGGAAATAACAAAAACGTACTAACTTTTCCCATGAATTTAAATAAAATTATATCAAGCATTAAAAAAAGAAAACGAACTATTTCAATCAATTTAAACACTTTTTGTTGGCCATTTTAGTAACCATACTAACAACTTAGTAATAACTTAAGAAATAATATATTAAGAATTACATGTACTTCATACCCTTGCATTAAATTAATCATGCATGCTAGGTGTAAAATCATGGTAATTTGGGAACCATGTTTACTCTAGTTTGCTAATAATGTAACCAATTGTATTTCCCCCAAAATCGTCAAAACACTATTTAAATCACTAGAAAAATAGTGCATTTTTGTTATTTCCAAATATGTTTTCCTTTTTCTCCCAAGTTGAACTAAACTAGACCTATAAAAAACAGTATAAAACTTTGCAAATGAGGAATAGGAAATATATTTGTTAAATATAATGAGTGGGTTACAAATTAATGCCATAGAACAATAAACTAAGAATCCTATATTATGAATAATACTCTTGTATAGGGTCTATGACAACGAAATTAGTGACAAAGAAAATATGTAAACCATAAAACCACATCAGACACCAATCATATCAGTGTAAAGGAAAACCCCAAATGATGGAAAATGATGTAATTAAAATAGATGACAACATAGGGTAAGGAATGCCAACACTTTTCAACAGGTCAAATTTGTTTTCTATGCTAATTATAAAAGGAAGAAAGTCTTTAGAAAAATAACAAGTCCACCGGAATGTTAACCAGAATCGGAACTACGGTCATATATGTAGAGGGTTAAAGTTCACATTTCTGGGCTCCAAATAAAATAAAATGCAAATATGTAATATTGTTCAAATGCGAACAAAAATGCATTAATAGTCGTTGTTCAGGCTTTTATTTTTAACAAAACTTGCCAATTTAATAAGGAAATTGTGCAGTTTGTCATGATTATTTATGAATTGTCACTGAGTGTATAGTGATGGAAAATGGAACAATTTACGTTTTTGGAATTTGGCTGGAATTGGAAAAAGCAACATTACATAATTTTATTCAAAGTCCTTTTCTTGTCCCAGTGTATGGTTTGTATACTTGAGAAAATGTTGATAGTTAAGCCATTGAATGATTTTAACTAACCGTACAAGTAATAATTTTGAATTACCAGTCTTTTCGAATCAAATCTAAACTTCTAAAATGCTTTTGCATAGAACTTTTTCTCTAACAAAAATATTGGTTTGATCTATCAAATTCCGAGTGTATACACGAACATGATTATTTAAACAAGATATTAGACAACATAATACTTAAAATCAAAAGTATGACATGCAATACAAAATTTGTTGATTGGCTAGCATTATTGGATGCAGAAAAATAAATACCTGTACACAATTACTTTCTTCTTTCATATCACTAGATATGCACAATTTGGTTTACAATAATATACATTTGCCACATATCAAAATCTTAAGATTTCCCAGAAACCCGCAAACAATGTTCATGAAATAGTTGAGAAAAGGTAACGGGAGCAGCTTGATCATGGTAAGAATGGCACAGTACGTGAACAAAAACAAAATTACTGCAAAATTTCTATCCAACGGACAGCACGATGATTCACCATCTCTCGGTTGATGAATAGCACCTGAAAAATTTGTAAATGATTGTTACAAGTTCGTCGAGAGATCATAACTAACAAGATCAATGCAAACTGTAGACAATAGTGCACCAAGAATGCAACTAGCAGTCAGGTATACCACCAATTGTTGGTGAAAATAAATACCTATTTGATGCATGACTTAAGACTCATTTTAATGAATATGATAAAGTAAAACTATGATTGCGAGTAAAGAAACTAAGAATAGGTCATTGATATGGTAATATGTCTTTTAAATATGATGCCACTAATGCATTTCTAAAGTGTTCTAGTTTAGAAGTGTAACTAATCCCGACACATTTGGTGCCAAAAACCAAACCGGACAAAATTGTCTGCTTTAAAGGGCTAATAACACGTAGAATAAGGTTAATGTATTGAAAAGTTACATATCCAAAGTATCAATACACATATAGAGTTTAATAAATGGAAAACTATTCAAAAGTTGTACGGGCTAGTCAAAGTGTTGCTGCAAGTGGCCCGATTGGAGAGTCAAAAAATATCCCAAGTGCATACCCTGAAAAATGGTATGACAGGCAAACTCGGTTAGTATTCTATATATACATTGTACAGGGACAACCAATTTTAAGGCCCGTACAAAAAAAAATCTTGTGAGTGTGCTATCCTGTATATGGGATAGCTCACATGAAAGACCCGTTGTTGGTTTTTTTTTTTATAAGAGTAGCCCATGTAGCAGCGACAACATGTTTCCTCCGAGACCGTATTTCATTGTAACCTTGCGTCTGACATCTAATAACAGCTGATTTACAGGGTATTTGTTTTAAAAATTGTGAATTTAGTAGTTTTTCCTACTGGATGTAGAATGGAAAAGCAACTACTGGAATCTGATGTGCACTTTTATAAAATGAGTAAAAATATTGCATCGCGATTGCAAGATTTTGTATCGTTTTTTGCAATGCGAACCCAGTCATTTTGCAGCCTGATTTATAATGTGTTCCAGTGACCAGTGGTGCCATGATTCTGGTCAACATGTTGTAACCTGCCGGTCAGGCCCTGAGAGCCACAACGCTTGCCTACCTACATGTATGCAAAAAATTTGTTACATAGAGTGCTCTCTAACTGTCCATCTATTATAGACCCTTGTCAGTCAGTTTTCTCGGACTGTCACTATGGTTGGGGCAATAGGGGTGTAGTCCTCCATTGCAATGGCTGTTATTCAGGGTCAGTTTTCCTACTATAGCAATTATATTAACAGAAATTACTTACCACGGCTCCTATGAAGGAAAGCTTATTGTTTAATGTGGGCTCAGTTACAAAAAGAACGGACTGAACAGACGAAGAACCTTTATTTTCTACTGTAACGGAAGTAGATATTTTCACCAAATGAGAAGAAATATCTATTTTTCTTTCCACCTTGCTATTTACAAGATTAGAGTTAATTGTTTCTTCATTAACTTTGCATAATACAGAAATAAAAACAGTCAATAAACATATATAAACAAGTTGTTTCTTCATGATGAACTTGTTTTGGATTCCTTTAGATTGAAATGCCGGTAAATACGTGTAGCACATTCACTTGTCTAGCGGACGCTAGAGCCTCGCTTCCATTACCGACTTGGTGGCAATATATTCGGAAATCCTCTGATCATTCGGAACCATTCGGATCATCTCGACTAATTCCGGTAAATCAAACTCTGAGGCGTGTTCAGAGACGCGATATTACGCGTAAACTCGCGTGTATTTTAACTGGTACCAATCGTGTTCTATCAT
>JAUTCZ010076026.1:0-16965 GCA_032273805.1 Melanodrymia brightae | reverse complement strand
TGACCAAAATTTAATACACTTCATTTCTAGTGAATGAAGTCATGCGAATACGAAAAAAAAAGATGTCGTCATACATCCGTTTTATTACAAGCGTTTTCATTGAATGGATGTTGCTATGATGAGAAAGCATCTACAATTGCCCGAGAGATTGGTCATCCGTAGATACATTTTGTCTTCAGTTTCCAACACGAGCCGTTTGTTAAAATTTGCAATGCAGATAATAAGACTGCTTTTGTTTTCCCCCTTTCTGTGACTTTTCTCTAGACCCGTTACACACTCCCTGTGTTCTCACTTTTATCGAAGGATTGAGGCAGATTCTTCCTTGCTGTTTGTTCAAAGTGCACACTTATATCCTTTGTAATCTGATCTAAGTCTAGATAATTTTTAGGTTTCAGTAGACAACTATTTCTCTAGTTCCTTGGCGTTGGTCTAGTGTATTCATCACGAATTCCCTTTTTCTGTACAAATAGGCCTTCTGGAATTGATTGATTTATTATTTCCTTTCTGGTGAGTTCTGCATTCGTTCAATAGGGCGAGCGCCCTGGAACTATGTGACTGGTACCGATTGTGTACTATCATATCACATTAATTTTGTGTCCGATGCAAACATCGGTGTCAAAATGTGCTGTCTCGGTAGCAGAACGTTCGCCCTATTGAACTTACGGCTGATTGTCGCTGATTAATATTGTATTGGCTACTTTCCGCCCAATAAGCAACTTTTTTTAATTAGTTTCTGAATAGTTACTTATATTTTGTCAAACATCCATATCCGCTTCATACTAACAAAGGGTTATGAAAACTAAATTATGTGAATGGCATAAATAGTGCGCATGTGTGTATTCAACGCATTGTATTCACTGTCGCCACATCCTGTAACTCACTAATTGGAAACCAGTGTTTGTGCTGTCAGCGATGACGCAAGACACCAGGATAACGAATGACTTTACCGCAGCAAGTAGTAGCTTTGCGCGGAGCTGGCTAATGGTGGTTGTAACGTATTTTGGTTCCAGAACGTTTGCGATAGTTCATATCTCAACTGTTTGTATTGGTGATAAGTTGTACTAAAGTTCATCTTTCAACTGTTTGTATTGGTGATAAGCTTACTATAGTTCATTTTTGCAGGTCTTTGTATTGATGATAAGTTGTACTATTGTTCATCTTTCAGCTGTTTGTATTGGTGATAAGTTGTACTATAGCTCATCTTTCAGCTGTTTGTACTGGTGATAAGTTGTACTATAGTTCATCTTTCAACTGTTTGTATTGGTGATAAGTTTACTATAGTTCATCTTGCAGCTCTTTGTATTGGTTATAAGTTGTACTATAGTTCATCTTTCAGCTGTTTGTATTGGTGATAAGTTGTACTATAGTTCATCTTTCAGCTGTTTGTATTAGTGATAAGTTGTACTATAGTTCACCTTGCAGCTGTTTGTACTGGTGATAAGTTGTACTATAGTTCATCTTGCAGCTGTTTGTATTGGTGATACGTTGTACTAAAGTTCATCTTTCAGCTGTTTGTATTAGTGATAAGTTGTACTATAGTTCACCTTGCAGCTGTTTGTATTGGAGATAAGTTGTACTATAGTTCAAATTGCAGCTGTTTGTACTGGTGATAAGTTGTACTATAGTTTATCTTCCAGCTGTTTGTTCTGATAGATAAGTTGTACTATATTTTGTCGCCGAGCTGTTTTGCCGTGACAAATATGTTCAAACTGCTAGAATAAAAGCATTGCAATCTTTATTTAAAAAAATAAAGTACAAGGTTTGTCATTTGAAAACGATGAAGTACACAACAACATATCGTTTCAATATAATCTAACATTCCACTTACAAGTTGACAAATTGCATCCTTCTAGTGTTACCTTCTATTGAGACCTGTTCGACATAGTGTAAGTTTCACCAAAACAACAGAGACCGAACTCCCAAAATAGAAAAAGATCATTACATTTTTTGTGCTTCACAGAGTATTCACAAAAGAACAGCATTGTGCTTCAATTGTATAATCTGCCTATTTAGCCTACATTTTAGATAAATGTTTGTGACACTTTTTGTCAAGGCCAACAAGTAACTTAAATAGAACTTGACATGTCCATCGGTCATAGTTTTTGACTGGGATGGGGAAGACAATTTGGAACGAGGATGGTCAAGTGATAGACATAGTATAACATATTACGAAGGTAAATAACACAACACAAGAATTTTGTTTAAGTATAGACAAATATTTCCAATTAAAAGGATCAGCCATTGTGACAAGCGCAAGCAGGGTGTAGCTCAGCGCAAGAGCGTCCGCCCGGGATTTAATAGGTCTAGGGATCGATCCTCCTCACGGGACCCAGTGGGTTATGTCACGTTCCAACCAGTGATCAACGACTGGTCCATTAAATGCCGTGGTGTGTGCTATCCTATCTTTGGGAAAGTGCACATAAAATATCTCTTGCTGTTATCGAAGAAGAGGGGCGGCAGCGGGTTTCTTCTCTGACCAAGTGTCGATATAAACCTGCGTTTAACATCCAATAACCTCTGATTAAAATTCGAACCCAGTATCTACCAGTCTTAATTCCAACGAGTTGGCTACGTTGAGTCTTAGGCAAACGGTTGCATGATATCCGTTAAAATAAAAGTTTCTAATGGAGATATAATTTGAAATATACCATGATATATTCATAAGTAATTGGTGGCCACAAAGACACACGCGTGCAAATAAAGATCTGTCTGTCTATCTGTCTGTCTGTCTGTCTGTAACTATTATTTAGCGACAAAAGTTTAAACATTTCAGCGGAATCGAATGCCTAAAACAATCAATATAATGAAATCAGTTACAATTCATTCTCGTTTTGAATTTCTTTCATGTATGTACACCTTTATTTCTAAATCCCTCTCCCATTGCATTCTGTAATTATAATGCAGTTATTATAACGGGTACATTGACTTTGGGTCTTCAAATTATTCGGTTACTATGCATGTAAATCACGTAAAAAGTTTAAGAGAATGTCCTGAAAAATTATTCTTATAGAATCGATCCTCTTCGCTGACGAGTATTATAATAGTTTCCCGTGTTTCAACAATGCGATAAGTACATTCACTCCTGTATAAAAGACCCCTTGCTGGTAATCACTCATGTGGTAACACCAGGTTTTTTCCGGGACCAAATAATGTCACATTAACCCTCTGGTTGAGATCAAATAAAGGGTATGTATGAAAACAAGATGAGTTAGTATCGTATTTCTGTATAATTTGAGTGTTTATTTAGGCGTGCAAAAGACCGCGCATAAATTTCAATGCTTTTCTCAATCTGAATAGAGTTCGGAACCGGGGAAGGGGGTGAAAACATCGGTCCACATTTGATCAATGTTTTATGTTGGGATTAAAAGCTGAGGGAGAGGGTCAAACATTATTCTAATTTTGTTCAGATTTTAAAACACCTTGACATTTATGCACTAACCCTGTCTTTTGTAAATAACCCCAATTTGCGGCGACTTAGAAGAAATGGGATAATCCATACGAAAATACACGTGTAACAATTTGTCAGAGAATGAAAAAACATTAAATCTAGAAATAACAAAATAAAATGAATGAATTCTAATGAATGGATATTTCACGACACCCCAGCACGAAAAAAGACATCGGCTATTGGGTGTCAGAATATGGTAATAATAAAAATAACAAAATAAGAGCGAAAAACGATTTTTTCATCACTTCTTGCAACCTTTTGAGTCCTTTTGATGCACCACACAGTCCATGAGTGCGGTAAACGCAAACATTCATTCAAGATATGGCTACCAATAAGTTTATATTTGTTTTGTATATCTTTGTATAATTATATTGTTGGCAATATATATTTATGTCGAACATCTTCAAAATAGCTAGTTACAATAATTGCAACGGTAATCACCAAAACAAACAAGTCGTGGGTTATTATAATTTTAATTACAAAATAGCCAGAAAAAATAGCAGTGTTTTTCACGATTTCAGCTTAATTATTACATTGTTGATATTGTAATATTTTTCGAAAGGTATGAACAGCAAATGATAGATTTGCAAACAGTGTTCCATGGGTTTATGAATGCAATGAGCTGTAAATATAGATAAACTTGGTTTGTTTAATGATACCACTGGAGCACATCGATTAATAACCAGCAGCCATTGGATGCCAAACTCACGGCTATGTTAATATAATGGTCTCCGAAGAAACACGCTGCCACAATATACATATTATTCTTACCGAATAACAGCCAGAGATCTTGTATGTACACTTTCCCCACATACAGGATAGTATAACACACAGTCTTTGATGAACCAGTCATGGATTACTAGTTGGAACGGAAAATAGCAGAATGAATCCGCTAAGGATAGATCTTTCGAATTTCAGCAACAGGTCTTTATATATGCACTTTAACACGGACAGGATAGCACACGCCACGACCTTTGATATCCAAGTAATGGATCACTGGTTGGAACGAGAAATATTCCAACTAGTCCACTGATGAGGATCGATTCTTCTACCTACCGAACCTCAGGCGGACGTTCTTACGCTGAGCTCCCATTTCTTATAACATAGGAATTCATTGTATTTTGAAAATAATTTGTTGTTGAAAAATAATGTAAATTCTATTAATTGCATGGTAGACCTTTTGCATGTATTTAAATTTGACTAATGTTTGACTAATTTAGTCATAACTATAATTTATATATTGCAGAGTGGGACAGTGCAATCATGATGAAGCGATCCGTCTCCATTGTGGATGGTATGCCCATGGCCCCGGCCCCGTACGGGAAAAGAGGACGCCGGTTCTCCTGCCCATCAGTATGTGGCACGGAAAACGCCATTCTCATCAAGAGGCCACCCTACACCCAAATAGCGTTTGACGAACTGCACTTGAAGAGCGAATCCTCTAACAAAACCCTATGTGATAAGATCAAAAGCCGGCTATACTGCTCCAAGAAACGCATCTGGAAGTCAGTCTGTACCTACATACCTTTTATAAAGGTGATGCGTTACTACAACATTAAGACGAGTTTTGTGATCGACATCATGGGCGGTCTGACTGTGGGAATCCTGCACATCCCTCAAGCCCTGGCGTTTGGTCAGCTCACCTCGGTGAAGATCGAAAACGGTCTCTTCACGTCACTGTGGCCTGTCTTAATCTATGTATTCTTTGGAACATCCGCTCACGTATCGATGGGAACCAGTGCTGTTATATGTATTTTGACTGCTACTGTTGTTGATAGAAATGGTGAGGCATTTGCTGCAAACAATCCGCACTTGCTTAACTTTACAATTAACGGTACGCGCATACCGCTGGATGAAATTCCGGAATATCTTGATTACAAAGAAGGAGTCGCCATGGCTATCACATTAATAACAGGGCTCATGATGCTTATTATGGGGGTTCTCAAGCTGGGATTCATCACTGCATATTTGTCCGAATCTTTCTTTGCAGCTTTCACATCTGGAGCGGCTATCCACATTGCTACCAGTCAGGTTCCCGCCATGTTGGGCATTTCAGTTCAACGTCATTCTGGATCATTCAAGATAATTAAGAACTACATCGAAATTTTCGGAGCAATATCTGACGCCAATGTTGCCGCCATTATCTGCGCTTTGGTAACTTGTGTTGTGATTCTTCTTGTAAAGGAATGCATTAATGAACGATTCAAGCACAAACTGTTCGTACCTATACCCATAGAACTATTCGTAGTTATAGTGGGCACCGTGGTAGCATATTTCGCTGATCTCGGGGCTAATTACGGAGTAGCTATAGTTGGTGAAATTCCAAACACTATTCCGCCACCGGTTCTCCCCCCACTGGAAGAAACACCAAGTCTGATTGTTGACAGCTTCATCATTGCCATTCTTATATTTGCCAACACAATCGCGATGGCGAAAATCTGCGCCAAAAAGCACAACTACGAGGTGGACGACAGCCAGGAATTCATTGCGTATGGAATGTGTAATTTCCTCAGCTCGTTCTTACGGTGCTTTCCATCGAGTGTGGCGCCACCTAGATCTATGGTTTCTAGTGCGATGAACACTAAGACAACTCTCAACGGAATATTTACGTCCATGCTGATGATTCTCCTCATCATGGTTATCAGTGTTCTGTTCACACAACTGCCCAAGGCAATTCTAGCAGCCATCATCTTCGTCGCTCTCAAGGGACTGTTCATTCAGATTAGTGACGGGAAGAAATTCTGGCACATCAACAAGTTCGATTTTGTTATCTGGTTGTCTACGATTCTCAGTGTTGTGTTCCTCGACATTGACTTCGGACTTGGAATCGGCGTATGTGTTTCACTTATCACCGTCGTCTTTCAGACGCAGTTTGCTCGAGGATACCGAATTGGCAGAACAATGAAGGACAGTGCATTGGTAGAACACAAAAAGTATCAAGATTCCGTTGAAGTTCAAGGAATAAAAATATTCCGTTTCCAGTCATCACTATACTTTGCCAATGCCGAGATTTTCAGAAATAGTCTGTATAAAAGTACAGTGAATCCCCGAAAATTGTTGAAGCTCCTAAAGAAGAATGAAATTAGATTATCACGTTTGACAAAAGAAAAAGAAAAAATAGGTGGCGAATCATACACGAAAAAGAATAGTATTCCAAATGGCGGCAATAGCGATAACGAGTTAGAGAAAGGATTTGTTCGATCAAACAGCACTGATTCTGGAACTATGCTGTCCACACCACGAGATTCGATCAGCAGTACGGACGGCCCCGTGTTTACAGTCACGGACATTCAGAACAACAGCGGCTACACACTCAAGCAGAATGGTTGCGGCTCAGATCAGAGTGTTGTTCCTCGCCGTGTCAGTATTATGAGCATCGACTCGTGCACGACCGTCAGATCAGAGGACGAGGATGAGGATCCGGAGGACGGTGAGGAAATTGTAACAGCCGCCAAGCTGAAGAAGATGAGGAGTACACATCACGTGATCATCGACTGTTCTGTGATTAACTATCTTGATGCTTCTGGCGCCAATGTGTTGAGTCACATCTTCACCGAGTACGGCCATGTGAACATTAAGATCTTCTTGGCTGGATGCTCGTACGATATGAGGCGCGCTATGAAACATGCTGGCTGCTTCGACAAAATCCCACGGGACAATGTTTTCTTGGACATTGTTGACGCCATAGCTGTGGCGAAGATACAGAACATCAAGCCACTGTTGCCTGATTTGGAAGATTTCTCGGACGACGAGGCAGCAGAAGATTCCTATGTCACAAAAATGTAAACCTGCTAATACAACGAACCGTATGAAGAAACAGTGTCATAGTTTCAAAACAATATATATAAATGAAAATAATAATTCGCAAACTAATAGCATTTGTGTTTATTTCAGCTTAATATCTAGTTATAGCCTTCCATTCAATAATGATTTTATGTTTTATCCAAGGAATGTAATTCTATTTTAATATGTGATATTCAGTGTGACGTTTTAAAAAATTTGTTCTCGTTCACTAGCTACACCAGCAGAATAAAATAACCAGTGTTTTTCAGTTCTCCTCTGTCACCATAGAGTTTGGTGTGTAGCGGAGTCTCGATGAGTCACTCAGATTGACTCAATCGTTGATAGGTTTGACACCCCTGTAGGATGAGCTTTCTTGTTAGATCTTCCAAACCACAGCTGCAAGTTAGTGAAGGTGCTAGCTTGAACTGTTAGCATGTGAGCGTTCAGTCTGCTTTGACCTAATCGGAGTCTCACCAGAGTTACTTGTTCCAAACGTCCGAGGAGATGATAATATAATCATCCCTCACTGTTGCCTGCTACGACCAATGTTTTCGCTTCAGTTTGTAAGTAGTAACATCTGTTGACCTATTAGGTTTACTGATACATTTACTATTAATGTTAAGTTTATATCAAAAATTTATTTCCTCACACATCATCACGCGGGTTCCACCACCACCCCGACCCACATGCCATGGAGATCATTAAGTTAACGCAGACACTTTGCAAAACAAGCCGGTAACACATTTACTGGCACATTTCTTCCAAAATGCATTATGGACATCCATGCTTTGCTATGTAAATTAAATGTAACCGTAGTCAGTAAAGGAGGGATACAAAAGGAAACAGTGAAGATGAAAAACTCAGACGTTCACTGTCAACGTGCGACTCTTTTTCTTTAACTATCTCGGCTATTCGTTTTAGCATAGCAATTATTCGATCTTTTACAACATGATATGACGACAGGGTCTGTTCACAATTAGTTATCCCACGATACAGGTACTAACCAAGAGTAAGTAAACAATACACTGTAACAGCAAAGTGTGCACCTTAGCCAAACATGATTGTTTACAATAACAATGTTAAGTTCTTGAATCTTGCATGTCCAAAGTTTGAGCTGCAAATAATTTATTTTTCTATTCTTGGTATCAGTGGCAGGCAGCGATCTACGTTCTAGTTGCAACTTGCAAGATAAAATTGGCTTTTCCCCCACAAAATACAAAATAACACATACTAACGTGTTTTCAGATCTCTGTAAATTAAAGCTGTTGACTACTCTGGTTAACTCTTCTATAAACTGTTTCATGTTTGAAAAAATTGAAAACATTTCAGCGTTACTAAAGAAAAAGGTTTCCAAAGGCACCCCTTCTTCACTAGCCAAGGTATACCATTCCGTCCGTTAATAGACACTGGTAAATAGAGTATATTAATGGATGGAAAGGCGTTTGGCTAGCGAACACGAATGTGCACACGCATATTGTAAAGGAGTGATATCAAGGAGACCAACGCATTGCAAGTGTTCCGGTAGAATAACACATGGAAAATATGCCGGTGAATACACATTGAAAATGTGCCGGTAGAATAACATTGAAAGTGTGCCGGTAGAACAATACAACAGAGATAAAATCAATATAGATAATAACTGCTCTTGTGCAGTCAACCGTCGACTTATACGGCACATATAATGATAAACTATATTAAACAGTTATTAAACTACTTACCTATTATGCTTCATAGACGAATATATCCATTGCATGTGAAGATGTACTACAGTAGTACTTATATTTTGTTCAGTATCGAAAAGCAACCCAAGGTCAAATGATACAGTTTCAACAATAACAACGCCCCTCCCAACTCACAAACCCCACTTAGTACAGTCCGCTACCGAGTACAAGAGTAGAGTTTCAAGGCTGTGTCCAGTGTGGTGTGAGGTAAAAGTACGAGAGGTAAGGAATTTAAGTTTGGAATCGGCAATCATGTCTAGAATACAAAAATGGAAAACGATATAATATATTGATTTCGCAGATCGAAACGGTTGAAGTTAATTAAGTTGGTGGGAGTGATAAGACGTAAAGTAATTAAACATTTACAAAATTAAAACAAAAAATTAGAAGCCCCAACCGAAAAGTAAAGTTGCCCAATTATGAAGGCCATGTAATATTGAGAAAAGCGAGGAAAATGGGGAAGACCAAGGCTACAAATAGAGTGGATGAGAAATATTTAGAACAAATATTTAATAAAAAAAAGAAAAGAAAATGATTGAAAGTAAATTTGGAAAGGGCAAATTAAGAGACCGCCAGTGGTACAGATGTTAAGAAGGAGAACCCCGCGATGGGAATGGGAATGGGGAAGAGAGATGGAGAAATCCTATCACCAAACGATAAAATCGTCAAAGCAGGAAAAACCCTGCGCTACGCCTACCAGTCCTTTCTCCATATCTTACTTAGTAATCTTCTGTCCCAGATCAGATTCAATCACGCCCTCGGTACCAAACAGATCCCAAACATGTTCCCATAGATCACATTTTAATAGTTAACTGGTTAAAATATTAAGGAATTCGGTAAAGAAGATAGAAGTGTTGAGAGGCAAGAACACTCACCTGCCATCCTCTGATGAAATGGGGAGCAGCAGTTCCATCATCCAGATGTAGTAGTCCACATCCACATGCAAGCCACTCAACCAAGGATTAAGGTGGTTAAAACCCCCCACAAAAGTGTTATTATCGTTATCGGGGGGTTTAATATATTCACCATCATGAAGATCTGAAAGGGAAAAGTTTCCTCCGGATAGCCTCCACTGAACTAATTTTATTCAGACAAAAAGCGTAAATAATATTAATTTAAAAATAAATTGAGATAGCAAAATGTTTAAAGTAAACATGGTATAACAATATAGATGACCATATTAAGACAATAATAAAATGTAATAATATCAATGTACAATAAATTAGGATGATTCTGCCAGAGATCTCCAACTCAGTAAAGTCTAATAATATGAAACGGTTAGAATTTAATTATGATACAGGAATACTAGTATACAAGTGTATAAATATAGTGTTATGGACTACATGTATATGTAAAGTAACACAATATTAGGTTTTGAATTAAGAATATATATATTGTTAGTTAGATTAGAAAGGAGAAAGGCCATGGCGTGATGTTGCAGGTAAACAGAGAAGACAGGATAGATAGAAATGAAGGGAGGGTGTAGAATTGGCTTGAGATATATAAGAGTTAGTATAGTAGAACACATGTTCAGTGGTTAAAGGGAGGATTGTAATCTGTAAGGGTGTATAATATTTAGAAACGGGAATAGAGGTCAGATAGAAGCGATAAAACAATTGAAAAGGAAAGTGATGGAGGGGATAAACAGACAGCGAATTAGAAATCAGGCAACTATTGTCCTTCACCGGCTGATAAATGATTACACCCACCATGAGATAGACTAAACAGAACGGAATATAGTCTAGAAGTAGGCAAACAACAGGCGAGAAAGGGAAAAAGAGGGAAGAAAGGGAAAAAGAAATATTAGTTTATTATGTTTGTTAAAAGTAATTTTGAATGTATATATACATGTGTACATTGTAGTATATTTGATAGTTACTTAAGTAACATCCACGTAGCGACGAGCAGCTTTATCAATAACAATCTATTTTTATTGTCTGGCCATAACAGATGTTTAGCAAAACACTTTCAATTTAGTTTATCCAAAGAATAAAAAGTTTTATAGTAAACATCCAGAGGCTAGTTCACAATATGACGCATACTAATGACTAATGCAATACCCTTTTATAAATAATCTGTTTAACCCTTTTTATCGTTTCGATGAGGACAGCCGACAAACACTATGGCTGTTACTTACGGTGAAACACCCAATCTCGCCACTGTTTTGGCTGCATTCGTGAATACATACCATCTCGACATTGTCGTAATATCCTTTCGACTCTACTTTGTGTAGAGATACACATTTGGCCATGTCAGTGTGTTATGTCACTGCATTGGATAAGTGTTCAACAGATGCAGTCACCTGAGAGGGAAGTTAGTGGGGAGTGTTAGATAAGTTAGTTATAGATATCGTAGAGTTAAGTCCAGAGATAACACCAATTCTTAATACAGTCAAATTTGAGTATGCTTAATAATAGAAGATATTGAGCCACGATAATTACGTTTGGTAATAAGATGAACATATCATGATCTCCTGGTTTGGTGATTCCATTTATTGTGCCGAGTGTTAATCAGTTTGGGTTTAGCTAGAGCAAAAAGTTCTGAAAAGCTAAGTTCAATCTGGAGGGAAATGTTGACCAGAAGGACTTTTGTTGCATATTGATCGGCCAATTTAATTCCGTGGATACCCACGTGTGTATTTAATTCCGTGGATACCCACGTGTGTATTTAATTCCGTGGATACCCACGTGTGTATTTAATTCCGTGGATACCTACGTGTGTATTTAATTCCGTGGATACCACATGGGTATTTAATTCCGTGGATACCCACGTGTGTATTTAATTCCGTGGATACCCACGTGTGTATTTAATTCCGTCGATACCCACGTGTGTATTTAATTCCGTCGATACCCACGTGTGTATTTAATTCCGTGGATACCGACGTGTGTATTTAATTCCGTCGATACCCACGTGTGTATTTAATTCCGTGGATACCCATGTGTGTATTTTATTCCGTGGATACCCACGTGTGTATTTAATTCCGTGGATATCCACGTGTGTATTTAATTCCGTGGATACTCACGTGTGTATTTAATACCGTGGATACCCACGTGTATATTTAATTCCATGGATACCCACGTGTGTATCTTATTCCGTGGATACCCACGTGTGTATCTTATTCCGTGGATACCCACGTATGTACATGTATTTAATTCCGTAGATATCCACGTGTGTATTTAGTTCCGTGGATACCCACGTGTGAAGGCATTCGTTTAATGATGATACCTTATTAGTTAATATTTTGTAGGTAACAAAAAGCGTGTTAACTAGATCCCCTCTAAGTCAATACACACTGTTGATCAATGAGAAGCCTCACATCTATCGGTCTTCTTTACGTCTATAAGTTTTCTAAAATGGGGGTTTCATCAATTCCACTATGCTCTGCTATATGTATATAGCAGTTCTCTAAATTCGTTGTAGTTTAAATCATTGACCCATAGTTTGATTATATTTAAGAGAGTTAATATGATTATTGTGTGTCAAACTGTTCGACAAATTTCGATAAAACCCCAAGTGGAAAGACAACCTATTACATCGCACAAAGAAAACCCAAAAACTTCCATATCAAGTTATCTTGTCAAATTCTGTAATCTGGTACCAATCCCCAAGGTTATGACAGGTTATGACAGGTTTAAAAAACATTTTACAAATTTATTATTATTATTTTTTGTCGTAATATCCATTCGACTCTGCCTTGTGCAGAGTTAGCTACGCAACTGCCTATGTTAATACTTTAAACGTATTTGCTTAAACGACATATATTTGTATAGATGAAACGAGCATGGTTGACAATTTCATATTAATTTTGGTAACGCTAGGACCATAACTTACATTTATACTGGAAATATATTACTTAGATCTATACTAAACTCCAAAAGAAACGCACAGGTTGTGAACTTTCTGGAACGAAGTTCTCACTTGGTGTAGTGGGAAATATGTTCTGGGTTATTGGGGATGTCGCGTGTAATAGCGTTCACTGAGATATATCACTCACCCATTTCTGCATCCAATGTTTCCGATTTGTTGCACCTGTAGAAAATAGTATTCAAGATCTGCGTATCTGTGTTTTGTCGAGATATTCGTACGACGTGTAACAAGCAACTTTACGTAATATAGCGATATTTTTACACGTCCGTTTAGAATCATATAATACATAGGTATATGCAAGTATATAGGTAAACTAGGACAGAGATTTCTCTTGTGTTGCAAAGATTATTTGCATACAACTCGCTTTACGTTATTGCGCTTTTTTCGACGAAATGGTGCGTGATTGTCCTTAATTAATGTATGCGTTTCTTTTGAAGTACAGTATAATATTATTATAATTATAATGTTTTACACTATATTTTGAAACCCATGCAATAGCCGATGTTTATTTTCTTGCTTGGGTGTCGTTAAATATTCAATTCATTTATAAAATGTTTATCTTTTTCTTACAATAGTGGTGATCAATAAAATACCTACTAATTCATGGCAATGTGTTTGTGTGTTTTATTGTCTTACGAATTGAGTAATTACATCTTTTGTTTTAAGTTTTATCACATTTTATCCAAGTATCTTTAAACATTTATAAATCGATACCATAAGCGTTAACAATAATAATTCCGTTCAAAGAGTGCCTCCTACCCACAGTGAGAAGCGGAAACCAGCGCAGTGCAAGAGCGTCCGATGGGTAGATCCACCACTAGTCCGTCAAAGGCCGTCGTGTGTGCTATAGTGTTTATGGAAAAGTGCACGTAAAATACACAACTCGGAGAGAAGCAACGTCTAGATACATGGCACAGACATACGTCAGAAGCTCTGTGGATCCAGGGAGGACCTGCAAACAATGTCGAGTTCATCACTCAAATTGGAATAACTGTATGAGACAATTTTCAAAATCTGTGGCCCCCATGCATGAGCCTTATAAATCTACAGTATTATGTAAGTGATAAATTGCAGCTGAAATTAGGTCATTGATAAAAGTTTCAAACACTGCTGTCACATACATGTATATGTAAGATAATTTTTACTCAGGATTTTCCTAATTATAGAGTACATAGATTTATAAGTGCAATGTCCATTCATGCGTATATCTCAATAAATTTGAAATTGTGTGTTATCAGGTTCATGCATAGGGCCACAGTAAAGTAAACAAAGTAGAAGAAGATGGTCGGTGTCCTGCACTGTAAGACGCACTCACACACTATCGTGCACCAACCATTCCAGGCGTACACCGCTCATACTGGGTGTAGTGGGAACAATCACAAAATACTTCCCGTATAGATAATAAATCTCGTTAATGATGAACAACAATAAACGATCAATGTATTTAATGTTCTGGTTTTATTTTATTCATTGACAGTGGTGTGTTTCTATCCATTACGTCCTGTTTGGTGTCAGGATGGGGACCTTTAGCTTGTGGCAGGCGTGTTTGATAATAGACGTGGAAGCGTTTCGTTATAAGTGGAATTGACATTCCCGTTACGATGACTCCAGTTAACGTGCAGATGCAAGCCACGATGTAGCCGATCCACGACTGCGGATACTGATCGCCGTAACCGACGGTTGTAATGGTGACAACAGCCCACCACAGTCCCATAAACATGTTGTCAATGGACGAGTCGATAAAGAGATTGGTGATAAAGAGAAGCGAGGTTGACATGACCCCAACACTCAACACGAGAACCATCATGAGCGTCACCTCCCTCCTGCTGGACTTGAGTGCGAACCACAACACTGTCAGTTCGTGGTTGTGCTCGACCAGTCTCTGTAAGTGTGTCACTCTTAGGATGCTGAGGACATGGATGCTTAGCTTCAGTCTTGCCGAGTGATCACCAAACCACGACGTAGTGTCCACGTTGTAAATGGCAATTGTGATCCAAGCAGGAATGAGGTAAATAATATCACACACTGTTGAGAGGCTGATCATTCTACGGATGTTGCTAGAGTATGCTATGGTTCTCAATAACAGCTCGACACTGAAGTAGATGCAACAAATCAGTTCTACCAGTATGATACCATCGTGCTGCTCTGTATTCAGAATAAAAGACATCTGCTTATTCTTTGAGGCAGCATGTTCGTTCACTTGATTTGGAATCGAGGTTGCAAGAGGGACTCGAAAGTTTGGATGTGTACTGCAAAATATCAGACCAACCGAAATGAAAATCATCATCATGAATATGTAAGACCATATCTGAAATGCGAAAAACACAGCATGTATTAAACACAATCATTTGTTGCACTTAGGTTATATTTATACTCATACATGTTTATGGTTCTTAGTTTTGTATTATGTATCTTTTTAGAGATCTGCCATGACCGTGAAATGGACAACAAACCACAATTTGCATTTAGAAATGAATTATATTCTAAGGAATGAAGTTCCGTCTTTATATTGTTTCAATATAAGCTGCTATGGAAAGAACACTTCTAAATACTGACTATCGAAGAATATACTGACGCTTAACGGTCTGGGATTAATAATGGATATTGGGGTAGACGTTAACTTAATTCATATTTTACACCCATCCTAATTTATATATTCCCACATTTATTACACCTGTGGATATAATTATAGGACTATAATAACAGATATTCTACGAATACTGGCATAATTACAAGCATCAATGAGAGCAATTACATATGTTGTTGATAACATAATAAATACACTGCGACAGGTAATAGGACACACACACACACACACACACAACGTTAGATCTAATGCAATATGTGTGCTATACTTTAGTTTATGTTGACCTTACTGATGTACCAAACACCTTCATAACACACAACATACCTTTGCAGCGAACGATGAATTCGCCTTACATAGAAAAATTGCAAGTTTTTGTCTCCTCGGAGAACCTGTCATATTGGCCATGCAGTCCTCTGTAAGACTTATAAGTTCTCGTTTGATTCGCGCTGTTTTCTTCAGTGCGTTGAAACCTTCAAAATATCGCTTTCTGCAACACACTGATATAAAAGACTCGTCAATTGCCCAGTATTCCAAATCCTCCTTTATAGTAACGACACACTTGTCTTTTGGAATGTGCAACTCGTGATCTTTGTACAAATCCATGATGTAGCGAAACATTATTGGGTCTTTGTTGTAGAAAACTTCACAGCTTTCCTCAAAGTTTGGATCATTGACCAATGTGGCCAGTCTTGTTCCTGGAATGCTTTTGAGAATGGAAGGTTTTGTTATGAAGCACTGACCTCGAACATTCAAAACGATAGTACGGTCGTTTAAGATGCTGCGTTCATGGCTAGGCACTATGAGATGTTCGGCTTCAGTGTATCCTGTTGAAGATGACGTCTCGGAAGGAGGGTAATCATCAGTCTCGTCTGCCTCTTCGGGGATTTCTTCATCTGGAACTTTCTTTCCGTGATGTCTTGTTTCAGAACGTGTAGAGTTACCTGGCATATGGAATACCCTCGACATGGCCGGTAATTTAACGATATCTGTAAACTTAAAACATAAAACAGCAACATTGGACTTCATGGCTATTTGTTTTAACTCAAACTACGGTAAAGAATAATAATTATAACAAAATACCGTTGTATAAAAGCATGACGCCAGTATAAGAGGAATGCAAGTTCAGTAATATCGCAACTAAATAGCGGAGAAAAAATACAAATAAAACCGGCAGCCGATTTCGAAAACAAATGCTGATACTTCATATACATTGTATTAATATAATTAATAATACGTACGCACCAAACAAACAAACAGCGTATAGCGATTTTCAATACTTAGACTCTTTAAATAATAAGATGAAACCTTACGAAATGAAACAAATAACCCGATCCATAAAAAGAGATACTACCTAAAATGTCTTAACCGTACTATAAAAAAAAACCCATTATATATACATGTATATATATTTACATATATATTAGATATTATACATTAGACATTACTAAAAAGAATAAGCCATGGGACCCATTCTTTTTTTTCTTTTTTTTTGAAAAGTTTATTGGCCCAGAAACAAGTATGGTAGTGTCAGGGTTGGGGCCCTGATGTCACTACCTAAC
>JAUTCZ010075915.1:0-16966 GCA_032273805.1 Melanodrymia brightae | reverse complement strand
GTCACGTGTATATTATAAAATGTTTATGTATATATTCCTCCTATGCCGTTGTGCAACGGCCCGAGTGCAAATAAATTATTGTATTGTATTGTATTGACGAGACAAATTATTTTAGACATACGTTTATATTAAACTACTATAACCTTTTGGGTGACCATGCAAACACATTAGCTATACAGTTATTGATATTTAAAGATTTCTTTTTAAAATCCAATTTTGATAAATATAAATATGCCTTTAATATTAACCGGAAACAGGTTACAAACAATATCAGGTGTCCACATATGCTGGCACCCGTCTTAAACTTGGGAATCTCCCTTTATTAAACGTAGGCATGACAGAACAAGACATATCGCGATACTATAGTATAAACTCACTTTATTATCATTGCTGCGAAATGTTCTATCTCAAGAGTTAAATACTCAGCAAATACCCAGAACATCTCAAGAGACAATAATCAAACTTGACACTAGACAATCCACACATTACATGCTGATTAACATTTTATTAAGAACCGCTATGTTTAAAACGTCTTTTCTTTAATACTATATTGACCATTATTTGAGACCAGTTTAATTTTATAGCGAAATTACCCACAATAGCAACAAATATATCTACTACATGTACTATGTAAAGAGAGAAACGGATACGCATCCATCAAAACAATATATTCTGCATAATCGTAGATAATTTTGTTGTGCGTAAATTTTGAGTGATAGTATTTTCATATTTTTAAATCAGATTTTGTTAATTAAATATATTTTAAAAAGAAATATAGTAAACAAAAATTCAATTACAATTAACAGTGGAAGTTTTAGTTGGCACATGTTATAATAACAATGATTGTGAGAACATTATAAATATTATACATCTTAAAACCAATAATGCGACAAACTGCATGATCTCTTGTAACATTTAAATTACCAACATAAACTCACTTTATTGCTATGTATCGTGTCAAACACATAAAAACTATATTATAGTTTATATATAATCAATTGGCAATCGTTGTAGTTTGATTTCTAATACTCAAAGCAAATAGAGAATTTGATTTGAACTTTATTTCCAGTATGTGAAAGGAACGCAAGTCCGGTAGGAATTCAAGTCCAGTAATATTGTAACAAAATGTGTTAAATAACAAAACGAAACTTTACGGAATGAAACGAATAGTGTGATCCATAAAACGAAATATAATCTACAAATCTTAGCACTGATGGAAGAAAAAGCCCAAATAAAACTATTTTATTTATGCAAGTCAGGTTTGGACTAAGAATCCTATAGGTATGTAGGTCCTATTATAGCAGTACACATAGTTTCGCACCTATATTCCTACGGACTTGTATTCCTATTACACCAGCCTTGCGTTCAATAGCGCGAGCGCTCTGGAACTATGTGACTGGTACCGATCATGTACTATCACATCACATTCATTTAATGTAGATGCAAATATCGGTGTCAAAATGTTTTGTCTCAGCAGCAGAACGCCCGTGCTATTGTACTCAAGACTGATACGAGTGTTATAAATCATAATTAGCGATTTTCTGTTCAAGCCCCACTTACAACGTAACTCACTAAACACCTCTCATAATGTTTAGTTGTTGTGTGCAGACATAAACCAGTATATGTTGCTTAAAAGGAATTTAAGCTTATTAAATTCAAACGTATACTGGTTTTTTTTCACAACATTAAGAATGTTCCCTAACAGATATTTTCCGATATTATTAGTATGTATGTTATTGTTACTAAACCTATTCTAGGCAGTTTGACGTAAAACAAAAAAAGCATCTGTTGCAATTATTTTTACCCTAAATTGTATTTTGACTGAACTATGAATAGCCAAGTGAGTATTGCTTTTATAAGCAGTAAAAGTTAAAGTTCGTTTTGTTAACACCACTGGAACACATTAATTATTGATCAGTGGTTATTGGAAATCAAACATACGGTTATATCAATACATGATCATATAGGACACTTGCTGCTGTCACATGGGCTACTCTTTCCATATAACAGCAAGGGACCATGACAGGATAGCACACACCACAGCCTTTGATGGACCAGTCATGGATCATTGGCTGGAAAAGGAAATAACCCAACAGGACGACTCAGAAGAATTGATCCTTCAACCCATCGAACCTCAGATGGACGTTGTTTACACTAAGCTATGCCCTCCTTTCACACTAGCAGTGAAAACATTTCTATTTCTGGTTGTAATAACAGGTACAATTTTTCATTGACGGATCGGCAGCTATAAATAAGGGGAACTTTGTATACATGTATTAAGCAGCCACCTGTCTTAAAGGGTCACCTTAATATTCCACCAAATGATCAATTTTAGTGCATTACCACCTGTATTAAGCAGCCACCTGTCTTAAGAGGCCACTTTTTGTTACTCCCTTAGATGGCTGCTTAAGACAGGTTTGACTGTACATGTATGATGTAGATGCGTGTGTACTTTTTTATTGTTGTATTTTGTTCATGTAAACATCTGTGTACACAAGGTGACTTTAATAACAATATTTGTCTGTCTATTTAATCAAATCTTTGACAGTAGGCACAAAATTGGCAACCAATGTTGTTTTAACCAAAAATATGGGAACTCGATCACCAGTGCACATCCACAAAACTGAGTACCCAGTAAACAAGGGTATGAAACATCTTAGATTAAATAATGTACAAGTTTTCACACAGCTTATCAATAATTTCCATTTATCCCAACATTAAATATATGACAGGGTGACCTTAATTAATATACATAAAACATTAGAAGTATATATCACAGTACTAGTAAAAGCTGCCACGAAATGTATATTATATATAATAATGATACTGTTTGTAATTGCAAACAGTCTGTCCTGTAAAGTACATGTAAAGTTGTAAATATATAAGTTAAAACATATCAAAGTTAGCCATGCATGCACAGTTATAGTCCACACCACCACCACTTATGGAAATGTGATGTATAAAAACATCATATTACAATGGACAAATTAACACAGAATTTAAACAACGACATTTTGTTCCAAGGCACATGTATCCCAATTAATTTAGTATATTACCATGACAATGTTAGGACTGACAGTTATGTTCACAGTTAAAAATAGCACTATTAAATAGTCAACATACAGTTTGTGCATCAACTCTAAACATCGAAACATTGACATGGCCAAATGAGTATCTTTGCACAAGGCAGAGTCAAAAGGATATGGCGACAAAGTCGAGATGACATGCACTCATGAAACACAGCCAAAGCAGTGATAATACATTGTATTTTTAACGACACCTCTTGAGCATGTTTATTAATTAATCATCGGCTATTTGATGCCAAATGCAGAGATTTCCAACATTATAATTTGGCCAATTAAAAAAGCAATTAAATTTTGACACAGCCTCATGCAGAAGAAACCCTTTCCCGATTTCTTACATGTAGGCTACCAGTACATGTTTTTTTGTTAGCAGTAATACAGGGGTTCTTTTATATGCACTTTCCCACAGAATTTGATATACCAGTTAAGGACCATTGGTTTGGAATGGGAAAACAAAATCAAGTTTTAACAGGTCTACTGAGAACGATGGCCATTCAACTGCATGATGCAACTCAGGTGGATGCTCAAAACACTGAACAATATCTCACTTGTTCATTACAATAATACATGTATTAACTCTACCATATCAATACATTTATACATGTATACCCATTGGAAAACAATTAAAAAAACATGGGAAGTCATCAGTCAATTAAGTACTCTGGTAGAAAACAATTATAGGATCTAAGTTCTTTGTGAAAGATCATTTTAAATGTAAAATTTTTGTAATATGCTTTGAAGCTTGAATAAAATGGGTTTTCAAAAACGAAAATAATAAAACATACAGTTGTTGGAGATCTCATGTTATCTTGATGCATGCATGTTGCACAAGCTGATTTAAACAATTTATATTGACAAAATTTGATGTATTAAATCCATGTATACGTCTATGTTAGTAAAAGCTTCTTGTTAAAATAAATCAGTTTGCAAGTCCCACAGATTCATTAATTTGATAAGAATCTGATTTTTCTGCTTGTATCCTAGCTTGTCTGTCAATTGTCTACTGTGTAGTGGTATCGTCTGTCTGGATTTCAGTCATGGCATTTTGAGAATCAGTTGTCTTCATTCTTTGTTGATTCTGCAAATCCATACCATGCATTAGTTAGCAAATATGCACAAATATACCAGTTTTAATAATGCAAGCTACATTCCAATACCTAAACATGCAAGGTCTATTTACGCTTTAAAAAAATCAATATCATTTTCATGTAGATTTTTAGCAAATAATTTTAAAAACTAAGATGTTCATAGCAGGTTTTTGTGTCATAGAATATTACAAGACAGTGTGTTTTCAAATGTACATCACAAGAAAAACACACAGTTGTATTATAAATGGTCTGTTGTGGGAAGGCGTATAGCATTTTGTTTATTATGTACAACATGCTACATGTACATTGTTCAAACAATGGAGAAGCTAATGAACAAACAGAATTGTTGTCTATTCTCAGATTTTACAGAGATTGACATCAAACGATGTACATGTACTGCATCAGTCCATGATGAAATTATTATAATCAGCTGTGATAACTAGTGACGTCATGTGACATAGTATGAGATACAACTAAAAAATAAAAATCAGTATATCACCCTATGATCTAAGACCTGAAAATGTGTGAATACTATAGACTTAAAAACCAGCTCTGAATATGTCAGACATTGAGAATCACTTTCATTATGTCAATTCCAATTATTAACTGCTTTATTCAATAAAACTTAGTAATATTCACAGAACAATATTGAGATTGCATGAAAACATTTCTTTCACAGATAGATAAAACGTTTTTACAATTGTTTTATATTTCCTTCCTATAATTATTGTTTGTGGTGAGGTATAGGCTACCGAGCTACACATAGTTAGTTACTTAATTTGTAAATAGCTACATGTACATGTGGTAATGCAAGCTCTGTATTCAGACATGTCCAATATCTACCTTTTTCTAAATCACTGCATCAGTCTGCTAATTGTTATGCATACAACATACAAACATTGATACAACATGCATTTATGGGTTGATCCCATTTGTACCATAACAAAGGAACATTGGCATTGCACATTAGTTAGTTAACAATGACACATTATCTTGATGTGTTTCTGTCACTATAAACTGCCGATAACATATTTGCAACATTTTTGCCCTGATGGCTATGTGTAACCTGTATATTTATTTGCACATATACATGCTGCAATTCTCTCTTGCACACATGCTTTACATGCATATATTCAATAACATGGTCTGATTCTGTTCAAAATTACATTGGCTGTGCAAGGATGAATTGCTTATGACCCATTGACCTTAAAGTTAATATTTAAACAAATTTTAAAACCCCATTAGCCATTGTTTTGTTTCTTTTGTACATCAATGGCATTATAGTACCAATATTAATTTATGAATGACAAAAAACCCAATCAAATCTACTTCAAAGAATACCTCTGATATAATGTATTCTGTGTGCATAATTATGTCCAATAATAACTTTTATTGAACAAATGAAGTGTGATTATTATATTTTGATCACCTATGCCCTAGTGCTGCGAGCTTCTTTAAGCTTCCCCTATCAAAGTCCCCCACCCCAGTTCCCTCCCATCCTCCACACCTGACAATCAGACAACCCATTCATTCATCATTGTTGTAAGTTCTGAGCTACATGTAAACCATATACAGTGGAATCCAGTGCTCCAGAGAACACTCGTTACAACAATTCTGGTCAAAATGCTTTCTTTTGTTTGGTTGTAATGTAGCAGACCATAACATTGGATACATTTAAAGAGTAATTTAAAAATTTCCTTTTCTAAATAGATGATTGGTATTCATTAAACAATTATTGCAGACAGTGTTTACATGCATTTGGTTTAAGCATAGCTCATAGCCTCATCTGGTTAGTGTTTCTGTTCAAATCTACAAATGGAGTTGGGTCATGACAATTCAAGGGTCATCTGTTTTGAAAGTGGATTGGCTGGGCTTCAACAGGAGGTGAAAAAATGGGTACCATAGGTATCATAACACCGTAGTATATTTGTTTGAAGTGGCTCTTACTTCAATTTCAACTTATACATTGTATGGTTAACCATAATTTGACACCTAGTATGGTGGCTTATATTAATTTTTCGTACTGTGGTATGATTACATGTACATAAACATTCATTCATTCAACAGGTATTTAAAAAAACCAACAACACACAATTTACTGTGTTTCAAATTCAACCATATTGAGAACATTTGCTAATAATAAAACATGAATTGTGTCCACATAACTTTGCGACATGTTATATTGTAAATTATTTATAAGCAGCTATACAAATGTATGTGCACTAATATAAATGTTAGTGTGTACTACATGTAGTTAGCTAACTTGTGATAGTAGATACATGTTCTTGACAGCACAAATATGTGATGGCAGCACAAGTTTCTTGACCACAACTTTATTGGCGAAGATTAAGCTACATAATATGCCAAACTGACCAATATACCGTCAATGTAGCACTAAAAACAAAGAAAAAGAATGCCCTACTAAGTTCACAAACTTGTGTCCAATCCTTTCGTAAATAATAAAATGTTCCACTAAAAAGCAGTCAGTTTTGTTAAACAGCAGTTCAAGATCACTAGGAGACTAAAATTGTTTATACAAAAGCTCTATATTACGGTACAAGTAAAAGTGCTGAATCTACATGTATATGTATACTAGCAGGAACAAATATAGCTGCACTATATTCTATAACACCATACATGTACATCATATAGACAGACAGAACAAATTAAATGCATGCATATAATAAGTATATCGGTTTTGCTGTTATATCATACTAGTATGCAATTTGTACATTTGTATTGGATAGATAATACACATACAAGTTGCAAAACATGATTTATTATGTAGTAAGAAATCTGACAGCAATTTATGTTGCACTGATATAATTTCATAGTATCACGATTCTGTACATCTTGCCATTTGTTATTATTGTCTAAACATTGTATATAATCTTAATTCACGCCAAGCCTTTCAGAAAATGTATAATTTTACAATTGGCATGATTCAAACTGGAATGGTAGATTATTTTAGCTGCACATTTTGGTATCCAATGAAATTCAATACGATCACTCTAGATAGAGACTTTATCAACAAGTTGTAACATCAGAGATCCATTCATACAGTATGTCTGGATGTCCTCATTATATCCAGTTGTTGCACCTCGGAGATCAGAGATCAGTTTCAGAACACACCTTTTACAGCCAGCAGCATCCTTGGATTACGATCTGTCAGTATCACTATTGTCAGGAATCAATACATAAGCATAGAAGTTGACCAGCAGTTTGTCTAATTTTGTTGTCTCATTATGGTACTGTAGATTTCACAGCTAGCAAGTTGACAGTTGTTGTCATGGTTATCGATAGAAAGAAGAACACTGTGCTGAGGTCAGTGTAGTGCAATGTTTGTGGCTCGGTGGTGGCAGAACTATTCCTTTACTACATGTATACTGACTTAAGTGTCTGTTAACATCAAATGATGCTTCAAGAGGAAAAACCACAAGTTGTCCTTTTTTCCACCGACTGTCTAGCCCAAAATCCTCTGTTGACATCAGCTAAAGTGGGCTATAGGCTCTCCTATAGATCTGTAATAACATCCCTCAGGCATCATGCTTCAATCATTGTTTTCTAAATGAGGCTCCAATGTCCAGCAGTTATCCATGTATGATAGTGGTGGTCACAACAGAAACTGATCTTGTAAACAGACATTTGACAACACCCCTATTTCAGCCTACGTGTCATGTTACATGTACAATGTATGCTCATATTTACCGGTTGTGATCAATATTAGATAGGTCCAAAAATAATGGTTAGACATAAAAAAAAACATGTGCAATTCTGGCTTCATCCTAGAAAATAATAGAGTGAGTAGGTAGGACAAATTTTAAAAAACATCAGGAAATAAAGAAACATTCCATAAAAAATATATTTTGTTCGTTAAATTCTTTTTGGATCACGGCATAAAATTAGGGTCGGTTAGGAAACCAGAAAAACATATATTCATTTTTAGACCTTACCATGGCATGTTTTTGTTTTAAATACCCATTTCAAATAAGTCAAAATGCTTAAGAAACAGGATTATAATGTCCAGGCAGTTGTTTTGTCACTTAGAACTGTATTTATTGCAGTGGCCAGAAAAAGGAATGCTAAGAAAACAAATGATTTAAAGATCCGGTAATGTAAACTTTTGTGCCTATATATACAACTGTATATAGTTTTAAAATTTCGATACTGGAAAACAGAATCAAGCAAGCAGTGCGCATGATTAGTATAAGCTATAAGGAATTAGTACCTTCGGCATTTTCTTTCTCAGACTTGGATTCTTGATCTGTTGAAACTGCCGATTCAGTCTCAGGTGACACTTCGGTTTTTGTGTTCACATTATCCATTTCCTTCTCAGTTTCATCTGGAGATATTTCTTGTTCATCGAGTTTATGGTTAGTGTCATCTGGAGTATCCGTAACAGATTCTTCCCTAAGTTCTTCTGCCAAAAGCACAATACCGTGCCATTTATTGAAAAGCTAGCAAACACAACTCATATATAACTAGAAAGAGTTGTCAACGTTTACGCAATTAAATTGCAAGCTGTCGGTCACACCAATACCGCAAAATTCTCACGCAGTTTTAGGAAGGACAAAAAGATAAATAGTAATGAGAAAACTTAAAAAACTCAGATAGAACAAAAAGATGTATTATGACCTAATTGTATACACAGCTGTATAATGATTTAATACATCCACATCAAATGATGTTTGATCTACATGTATTCCCTCAGGGCTACAAACTTTACATGCATAAATATTATACACATGCAAACATCCATGAAACTAGATCACTATGATCTAATTGATAGATTTGACATGTATTATAATTACTAACAAGAACAACTGGTTTCAAAGATTGACTATCGTACATATATACGATACATGTCAAAATGATGTGCTGGGAATTTAAATTTCAGTGCAAATTAAAATCGAGAAGGGTTTTATCTAGAAATTTCAACTTGAAAACACACAGCAAGCAATTTCAACTTAAATACACAGCAAACTTAAAACTGACCAATTAACAAGCTCATGATAAGGACAATTTATGATGTCGAAATTAGGACAATTAACAAGTTCAAGATTAGGAAATTTAACAAATTAAATTTAATTAGGATATTTTTTAGGAATATTAAATAGCAAAATTATCTCCATTAATTAGAACATAATTTAATGCAGTCCTAAAATTAAACAATCATTCACAATGATCAAATAATTATTGCTTTATGTCCATTTTCTGTTCTATTTTTATCTTGTCCTAGTCCAGACCAAACTGGACTGAAAAACGCCTGTCTCAGATTTTTTTAAAAAGTATGTTTGTACTCAATACAGCTAAATTTTATCATGAGAATATAGCTGGCTTAATGTGGTCCATGTATGAAGGCGAAACACGGTCTGAATGACTTTGTTGTTCAAAGCAGATTCATTAATTAGCATTGCCAAAGAAATTGCCAACTGTATTTACATTTGATAACATTTGGTAATAAATTTCATACAATGTACATAAAATACATGTAGGATGTTACATGTACATTGTGTGATTATTCACAAAAAACCCTCAATATGAGTGCTAAACATTAATGCAAACACAAATGCATAGAGATTTTCAACACAGCAAACAAATTCAAACCGTTGGAACATGGAAAGTTTGACTTGCCATTTAAATTTTTTATGAGACTATATTTATTAGATATATGCCTAGATAAAACCCTTTGTGCATTAAAGATAAGATTTTGAACTCTGTCTAAATGTATACCTTCAGACTTGGTATTGTCTGTGGCAGTATCTAAAGCTGCACTGTAGCTTTCATTTGCAACATTTTCACCAGTTACACTTGCTGTATTTGCCGTAATTGCTGGCTCTATAATTTCCTCTACCACTGTATAACATTAAAACAAAGCACACATAACACCAACAACCAAACATGCAAAATAAAAGCAGGGGCAGCAAACGATACATATATCCATTTAAAAATAGAAGTTTTATGTAAAGAACTCTAACAATAAATACATGTATTTCTTGTTGAGCCTACACACTGAACTTATCAGATAGTCTCCCTTCTACATATTATGTTTTTAACCCATACATTGTACATGTAAGCTACAAGATCGTCTTTGTGGATAACAGTGAGAGTTCTCCAGTAAAATGCTCAACAGAGATTTGCTTTGGATTTACTGTAGTTTAAAATAATTGATCAATTCTGTGAGATTTAGATTTTAAAGGCAATCCAAAACCAAATGAGAACATTTTTGAGAGAACCACGGTTTTCTTACCTTCCTATGCATAATTATTTACTGATTAATAATATGGAAACTTTAAAAACCACAGTATTGATGAAAACAAATGTCACTTTAGCAGAACACAGTGTTATTGTAATGATGTGATCAATATTTATTCAGTCGAATGTTTAGCATATATTATGCACCGGTATATTATGGGTTTGTTGAAATGTCTGATGTCAGGCAGTGTATGCAAAATCTATAAAACCATGCAGATACCGGTATATAAGTAAATTAATAGATGACTGCTTATACATGTAGTAATACAATTTAATTGCAAAATTGTTTTCACAGCCATAGCCATATTGGACATAGTTACTACATACATTGTACATGAGAGAATTAACCAATATATTAATACATATTACATGTACATGTATTGTAATGATTTCAAGACGGAAATCAGACAATCTTAAATTCTATATACATTCACATATTTAAAAAAAAAAAAAGTTCTCAACCTTAAATTGTCCCAATATTGGGTTATTCATGAAAACTGACAATAATATAAATAGCATGATTCACAATACTATAAAGACGGATAATTTAACACCATGCAACAACATAATATTGAAGGCACAAATTGTTAATACACATTTTTTCTTTAATGATCATTGATAGCCATCATGAATGTCAGACCAATATGCCATTTTGTTAATTGCTTCCTAGCAATACCCATCCTCGCAATACCTATCCTCACAATACCCATCCTCGCACCCATAATATATTGGGTTGAATATTGGTCCATCCATGCACATCCATCCAGTAATTTGAGACAAATTATCTGGTAATGTTAACAGACCAGTAGCGCTCAAATTGATTGAACACAATGACATATTAAATATATATCTTCTGATGATGACAAGAATGTTTATTACATGTATAAATTTAAGTTTACATTTGTTAAATTTTCATTGTCTAGCTAGGAACTATTTTAGTAGATTCCTAATAATGTGTTCTGAATGTTGCAATTCAATATAATTTGTTTTATTCTGTTATGGATGAACACAAAAATGAAATATCATGAGAACCATGCTAAGCAAACAGGACACACAAAGTTGATGAAAACATCTTTTATTTATTTCCAAATTTTTATTTTAAATTAGTTATTTGGAAAGTTTTGTTTTAATTTCTGTTAATGCACAGTCATAAAACTTAATGATAATGATGTTAATTTAGTTATTATTTATATTATAGTTCAAATCTGATGTTAATTTATTATTAAAAAAAAGTTTAATGCAAAAGTTATATATTTTCAACTTCCATTTTAATGAGATATCATGTTTTAGCCTAGTTATCTTTACTAGAGTGGATCATATAAACTATATATATATATTATATAAAATTATAGATACATTTTTTTGAAATACAGTATGCAACTTTTATTTAAAATTGCTGTTGAAATGACATAGAAAATTTAGTTAGCAAGAGTAATCAAGTGTGTTGGGAAACATTGTCTGAATTTCTAGGACTGTAGGCTGATTGATGTTTCATAACTTACATTGATGAATGAATACATTGTGTAAAACAAGGAATTCTAAATATTGAGCGAATAAAAAAAAAAGTTTACTCACCACCAGGTTTTGCAGCTGTTTCCTGGAAAAGAACCCCAAAATTACAAAATATAATATACAGTGTAAGAAACTTTAAAAAAAAAAAAGTTATGACTACCGGTAACCCAATTTGTCACACTAGTACGTGTATGACATTTCTTCAGCATTTTGATAACTACAGACTTGAAAAAAGATGTCACCGATCTGTATTTTTCTTCAAAAGATAGTGGTCAAAATGTTTGGGTGTCTACAAACAAGGGATATTTGTGGGCGACGGGCAGCAAAAGTAGTACCCCGGTACCTGTAACCGCCAACAGTTGAAACTATTTTGCTTACCGAACAGAGCTAGTTACAAAACAAGTACAGTGAAACCCCTCTAAACCGAACACACTTGGGACTGAGTAAAATGTTCGGTTTAGAGAGGTGTTCGCTTTACTGAGGTTTAAATAAAGCACTTAAGGCTGTTTGGGACTTTGAAATAGGTTCGGTTTAGAGAGAATTCTGGTTTACTGAGGTCTGATTTAGAGGCGTTTCACTGTACATGTATGTTTTGTTTATTAGAACAAAATAATTACTGCCAGCTCAGCAAATAAAACCTCCAAATAAAATATTATCTGCCTTTTCTGTATTCATTGATCTGGATGATTGTGTACTAATTATTCCACAACCCAACTTTATCTTAGGTTTTGTTTTCTAAATAGATCTGGGGCCGAAATAAATTCATGATTCATTAGCTGAGCAAACAAAAGTTCCAAATCAAAATTTGTTTTCTTTTTCTGTGTCTAAAAACGTACAAGTTTCTATTGATATTTGCGACTATGTACTATGTCACGTAGTCTCGACTATGTAACATAGTTTCAATGTGATGTCACCTAAGGACATTGAAATTTCACACATTGTACAATGAGGAAACAGGTTAGAAAAACAATAGTAACCATTAACTGAGACAAGTAAATTGTACGTTTTACAAAATTTCAATCTTTGCAAATGCAATAGTTATTAAGACAGCAAATAAAAACCATCCCAGGTACTGAATTAAAAATTAAAACAGACTGACTGAAATTAGGTTGATCGAGTTGTATCGCTTCCCAGCTGTAAATGCACTAAAAATAATATTATGCCCACTATACCCAGATTATATGTAATGCCAGATAAATTGAGCTGTATTTTATAGTTAATACAAAATTTGAATAATGTGTACATGTAGCTATATTCACCCCAAAACATTTTTTCCAAAGCATACACATGTAGCCTGTACCACATTCACATATAAATCTTATGAGTATTGTAGGCTATTGTGAACCAGTTTTCCTACAAACATGTATCTTTTAAGTTGCTTGAGGAAATTTAGAGATGTGAATTTACATGCATATTTACAATTATAGAGTCAGTAACATAATTTGGGATGTATTAGTTACTTTATGTTTCTGTGATTCTCATTAAACATTTTGAATCATTAAAATAATTATTTTATCACAGTAGCAAGTATATGTACTACTATTTCTTTTGGTTTAAGTATATAGTACACCACTCCATTGAGCTTAGCAAAGCATGCACTGGTTTGGAGGTAGTACTGCTATTAAAAATTGTGTGCCTTGATTGGGATTCGAACCCAGAACCTACCAGACTTGAACCAAAACCACTGAGGACAGTATACATGTACATCATATTCTAAGAGTATCTTTTATTCATACAAGAAATCTATATCTGATTAATTTGTTTCTTTAAATAATTTTTTTTTTTAAATGTCTTAAATTCCTTTTTTTGATGTAAGCTATATAATTTATTAAAACAGTAACATTTGAAACCATATATTGCATGGTCAGACAAATTCAACCGAATGGCTACATAATTATATAGCTTAACATCATTTTGCATCGACTCTAAATGTTTATCATTACAATAAATAATTCATATACATGTATGACAAACAAACTTACTGGCATTATGTTCAATTATCTAACTGCAAATGATGACTGGCAGCAAAAAGTACAAGCACTGACTTGGGGATTTCCAAACACAATCAATATAGGAATACTACTGCTATCCGTAACTGCCTAGCATGCACTTTTAGAATAGCTGTTTATGATCAATACAGAAATTGATATGTTTGCTGGTATATTACTCTTGCAGCATCCTAAGTGAACAGGTCAAACGGACATGCAAGAGATATAGGACTATATATACAAGGCTTAAAACTAGCTTGCAAAAATAACCTCAAAGGAGAATGCTAAAAATCCTCAGCATGTATCATGTTGTAAGACAGACATCATGTCCTGCACCATGCAGAGACGAGTTGTTTAGCCCACAATCAATGCACTTGGCTTTAAATAGTTCACATTACATGCAGTATTTGTTTTAAGCAGTACACATTTTAATATCCTACATTACCTGTTTAGATTTCTTTGACAAACACTTCCCCATCTTTCCTGTTAAGTTTGAAGCACTGAAGCGACCTTGAGAGCTAGGGTTTGTTACAAAATTGACAGAACATCTGTGGGAGTCAAGGCTGTCACTATGGTAATAGAACTTTGACTATGCATAGGAATTTGCTCCATCTTCATGTAGATGTGCAGATGCACTGCACAAGTCAGAGAGATACATTTCTCTTAACATTCAAACTGATGTTACAATACAGTGACTAGGGCCTACGTGTATGTACTTTTATTGCTCAGCCAATTAATTTAATTTTATACTAATTAAGGTTCTTCATTAACCAAATTAAAAAACTTTTATATCAATTTTTATTTTCGCTAAAGATTATATTTTGGGGCAAAATTTTATTGTGTCTTATATTGAATTTATAATAATTTACTTACTGACTGTTTTTCATGCAAAGCAAAATCCAGAGTGTTTGCTATGTCATTCAATATCTCAGATCCATCTCTGTCTCCAGCAATCTGCAAATAATATTATTTTACAGACAATTAAGGGACATCCCCAAGTTTAAGATGGACGCCACTGAATATGTGGACCAAATTCTATTGCAACACGTTTCTGGCTAATAGAGTATTTTTATTTATTAACATGATTCTAATTAAATTTACTTACATCTTTTTGCTTAAAATATCAATATACATATATGTATTTTCAATGTGTTTCTGCCATCCATATGGTTATAGTAGCTTAAAGAGGGATGGTCATAGTTGACATACAAAGTGGGCCGCTTTTGCTAGTTTTAGATTTGTTTGTGAAGAACAACTTCAAATTAAATTAAAACAAATTTATACCAAAAACAAAAATCCACCAAGACTAAAAAAATTCATATGTGAGACCATGAGCTTTCATTAAAATTAGGCTAAAAATATATCATTTGATAACTCTACACAACAATTCAGTCACAGGTTAAAGTTGAGCTCCAAGAATGATAATGTCAGCCATTTTCCATCTACTAGAAGGAAAAGGATTTCCCTTCTTTTGTACAACTGACATTATTTTATTGTGTAATATTTTCTGTGCTTCTAGCTTAAGGTACACACTAAATATTACGACATAAAAATCAATAAACATTTTTGGCGGGTGACGCCATTTTGGCAACTATGACCATCCCCTTTAAAACTAAAATAGTGTATTTTAGTTATTTAAATAAATTATTATGTAATGGTTGAAATTACATTAAAACGAATTATGATTATACAATGTTGAAAATAGCATTGGCCACTTAAGAAATGAAAAACTTATTGCAACAACCTGGAAACAAAATGTCAGAATATTACTAAAACATGCTCAAAATCACATAAAACCATGTGAATGAGTTCAAGTAAAATTTGACTGTTTATGTTTAGATAAAGATCTTGCTAAAAAAGATGAGTAGATTATTAGTACTTGTCAATTGAAGTACGGTACATGAATGAATACATCCGCTTTATAATCTTGTAAAACAGATTCTATTCATGAATATTAGTAACAAATAAAACAAGTATATTAATTGGATGGATATAGGAGGCAGCACGTAGTATAGAGGTAGTGTCTGCCTGTGGCGAGATGGATAGAGGGATCGATCCTTTACAGCGCAAAACAATTTTTACGGCTATTTTTCGTTCCAGCCAGTGATACACAACTGGTTTATCAGTTTCCGTGGTGTGTGCTATCCTTTTTATGGAATAATGCACATAAAAGACCCCTTGCTGTTCTTCGATAAGAGTAGCCCATGTAGAGGTGTCAATATAACCATGCATCTGGCATCCAATAACCACTGATTTATAATCGACGTGTTCCAGTGGCGTTGTTAAACAAACAAATTTTATCTTTGGATCGATATAAGTACGTAAATATGTTATAACTAACAAACTCTTCACATTTGTTTGCTGTGCATATATACATCGACGTGACCACTTTACAGCTACAATCATCTTTGTAGTTCAGAAAGAGTGTAATCAAGATAAATAAGTCAATACTAATTTGTGTAAACAACAATGTAGCATGATTACTTCCTATAGATAATCAACACTAATCAATAAGCTCAACCAAGACTGTTTCCAAATGAAAATTATTAATAACATATTAAAAATAAAGTGCAGTATTGCCAAGACTCACCACAACAAGCTGTCCTTGGTCATCGTAGTGCTTCATAATATGGAGCGTATTGTCTCGAAAGAAGGCCAGCCTCTTTTCAATAGCCATGTCATTGTCATCAACCCTGCCACTCTGAGCACTGCGCTCAATAAGTCTCTGCTTTAGATACGACTCTTCACAATCCAGTAGAATCACAAAGCTGACACCACCAATCTAAATGAGAAATACGCATTTTATTATATTATGAGTAAATATATACACATATAGACTGATTATGATAGCATGCTGGAAGTCTTACTTTCCTAAAATATAGAATACAAAACATTACAGACAATTATAACTGATGTTATTACAATTTATTACCCCAGCGGGCATTCTAACCGGGGAAATAAAAATCATAATTTCTCACTGAGAAATTATCCACATTGGTATAACGTGTCATTTGATTGGGTTGTTAAAACCATTCCAGCC
>JAUTCZ010075804.1:0-16971 GCA_032273805.1 Melanodrymia brightae | reverse complement strand
TTTAAATTTTCGGTCGCCACGCGGGCGACACGTGATAAGATTTTGACTTGCCCGAGGCTATTTTGAGTATCCATGGGTGACCGTAAAGTGCACACCCTGCAATAATTATTTTGATTCGAGAATGAAAAAGGAAAATGTTGATCAGAGATTTTTTTGGTATAAATTTTGAAAAAAATTCTGGATATTTGATAACAATTCCGGATTTCCGGATATGGGTGGAAAATTCTGAATAGTTGGTGGCCTGAAATGATAAATGAACGTAATATCGTTAAGGTGTGGATTTGATATTATGTCCATGTTCCACACATTCGCTTCTATGATGCAAGTGTGCACATATGTTGAGGGGGGTATACCAAAGCTTTCATCGACGGAAACTTTATAATAAATAATTAGGTAAGTAGTCAAAATTAAACAAATCGTGTCTTGTAACCAATTTCGCCGTAAATTCTACAGTGTTAACGATTTGAACGTCTGATGTGAAGAAATTTTCATCAAAGGTGGCGGAATCCTACGAAACGGTGGCTTCCCCAAAAAATTACTATTCAAATGGGAATATTTGAATCGCATTTTGAGACAGTCCCTAAAGGTGTCCGATTTATACTTATATTTTTCCGTTTTATGCTGAGAATGAACTATGTAAGCAGGTACCTGGATGATTGTTAAAACTGCTCCTTTAACACCTTATTATTTAAAATTCTAAACTACATGTATATGGAATTTTATTAAATTAATATATAACTTGCATTATCTTGTTTCAGACTTGAAAACATGCCTCGTGTACGTCGTCCAATCATCCAGTTGAAAAGCTCAGTTGGTAATTCCAGTTACCTCGGTAAGTTACTAAGTAGCAGCATCATACTATACCCGGTCATGTCCAGAGACAAATTATTGCGCCTTCAAAACTAAGAGTACACCTATTTTTGTGATTAAATTGTATAATTGTAGTGCACCCATCAGCAAACTTTAGGTATGCTACATAGCATGTCATTTTTGTGAAAACATCTCTATTTGACGCTCATTTAATAATCTCTATATATCTTCCCTGCTAAACTTGTCCGACAGTGACGGAGCTAATCATTTTTGTAATGTTTATTTTTTATTTTTTCGTTTATGAAACTACTTATTCATGCTCATGGGAAACCTGGATTACATGTAAACAGAGTTTAGGTATTTATGATGTTAATTTTCAACTATATAAATGATGTTTAGGTAGCTTTTATGGTGTTGCTTTTTCAAAAACATATTGTTTGTTTGAAAATCATTATGAATCCCCTCTTTTTAAATTGTTTTTTAAGAATGTGTATGGATCAAGATAGAATGACAATTAATTAATTTATTTGTCGTGTTAATACCAAATAACCTCAATGTACATGTAGTGTATTTCAATTTTTAAATTTTTTTTTCAGCTCGTTACGGTTGTTACTCAAACTCTGGTGATGCAGGGAACCAAAATAAAGGTATATTTTATATATTTCAATATTTACCGGTGGGACTTAAAGACCTTGTAGAAATCTAAAATGGATTGGATCATCAGCATTTTCATCTGCCAATTTGTTGATTTGATTTTATATTCCAACAATTACAATGAGATATTCTAACATTGCATCTATCAGATAGTCACTCATATTATAGCATGCAGTGTCATTTGTTTTGTCAAGACAGGTATTCACTTGTTTTATAACATGCAGTGTCACTTGTTTTGTCAGAGGGATAGTCACTTGTTTTATAACATGCAGTGTCACTCATTTTATCATAATTATAGGCATAGTAACACAGTTTATCAGAGGTCGAGTGTTTCAGTTTTCTTCTGGAAAATGTAGGTTTTGCTGTATTAATATTATTTATAATGGGGCTACATGACATTGTAATTGTTTTGCTGTTTGTAGATGGGAAGCCGGTGACTAATCTGGTGGGTGATTATCCCGACTCTGATAACGATTCTGATGATAATGATGAAGGTAAGACAATGGAGAACAGTTCAGGCCCATTCCACGTTACGTGTGTTACAATACAGAAGATATTTTTACAGAACAATTATTCCTGAGAGATAACTCTTTCCTAAATGTTTATAACTATGATGGTAATTTACTAAATTCTGAATTGTAACACAGGTAACGTGAAATGGGCCTTCAATGTTATTGGTAATATTTGGTTATACGGTCTTGTGTGGAACAGTCATATTGATATTGTCTTTTGCTACAATATATTGACATCGATTTAATATATTTAATATATACAATGTTTGTGTAGACAAAACCCAGTGCTGTTTATTGATATGGGTTGTTGTTTATTTCTATTTAGTGCCTCCATTGCCGCCGGCTCCAGTCCCGGCTCATATTCCTGTGCCTCCAGATTTACCTGATATTCCAATGCCACCGCCAACAAAAGCTAGTAACAGTGCAGATAGCCACACAGACCCGGTTATCGATAATGAAGTTGCAACCTTTTTGGCTGTAAGTTTTATTGTATTTTTGTTGCATTTTATATTGTGATATTTGCATTCAAAATGAATGTCACGCATGTTGTTAATGTTACTTGACAAAAGTTGAAAATCTCTCGGTTTGTTTTTTGTCTATGCAAATTGAAAACATCTGGACAGATCGTCCAGTTAGTATTAGACTTAACATTTTGTTATGTGTAATATCTCATTAAGCCAACACATTTGGTTACTAATGTTATCAAATATCACATTTAATGTTCCAAAAGAGATAATTCTAAAAACAAAATGACATTTTGTGTCTGTATTAATTTAACATGTTCTGTATTGCAATAAAAAATTTTAATTCCAACTATTTCTACAAATTTATACACAAATGAAAAAGGTGATTTGTTCTGAACAAAACGTGAGCTTGAAGAAATAGTATTGGTTTCTTCTGAGCCTGTTTGTCAAAATAACCATGTGTTTCACATCCAATAGTCGATGATAATTTATCAAAGTTTTCTCCTGTGATGTTAAACAAACCAACTATATCTTTATTCTGTTTCTTAAATTTCTTTTCTTTTTATGTATGCAGGAAATTGATGCCATTTCAACCATTCCCAATGAAAGCGGCTCAAACCTGGACGTGACTCCACCACATTGTGAGAGTGTAGACATGGTTCTTGATCAGGCTCCTGTGTTAGAGGAGGAAGCTGAAATACTGACGTACACAAAATGTGACGTCGACTCGCTCGGCGATAGAATGGATGTGGATAGTCCGCAACCAGGGGAACGAGACAGCAAGTATAAGTCCATGTTTGTGCAAGGACAGTCCGAGTTTAGTAAAAGAGACAAGAGTGATATCAGTGACGCGAACTCTAGTAGTCAATCCAAGTATAAATCTATGTTTGTGAAAGGCAAGTCTGAGTTTGTCCACAAAGATGAGAAGATGGAGGTGGTGGTAGAGAAAGCAAGTAACAGCAAAGCTGAACATGATGATGAAGAATTGCCAGAAGGTTTGTGTGAATGCAAATCATAAATACCAACGCATAAAATTTGGCACGAACGATTTTGTCGTTTGTGCAAAACGAAAATCAAGACGAACGACGGATCATTCGTGCAAAAGCTGATACCGTTCGTCAAAAAATCTAAATCAGACGTGTATTGGCTAATATTATCATTGTTTTGATTTATAAATACGATCTTTTATAAATCAATCCCGATGACACCGATATTCATTGTACTGGTATCGTTGCAAGCATGATTTTACTAGCATACCAAAAAGGTGTATTATTATGATAGAAAATTAGATGGAGAAAAGCCACCAAAATCGGTAATCTTACGATTCTCGTTTGATTATTGTTGCCCTTTAACCTTTTTATTCGTATCTGAACTACTGAAGAAAATCGGTCATGCACACTAAAAACGAATGACATATCGTTTGTCTTAAAAATTCAAATTTTATGCCCTGAATACACTCTTTCACTAGCTATTCTGATGGGAGATAGATAAAACATTTACAATTGTTAATTGAATAACATTATATTTGAAATTTATTGACTTTATTTTAAAATGTATTAGTAATTAAAACAAAAGTACTTTTCTACTTTGGATGATGGTGTGGGTGGAGGGTGGCGCCTATAAAGTGTACAGTTTGTACATGTGAAAATTATGAACAAAATTAAAGGTACACTTCTGACTTCTAGTCCCGATAAAATATGGTCGATGTTCCCAGGATTCCTCTATTTCAAATAATTATTCTAAAAAGTATCTATAAATTGGTAATTGAAGGGAAGTAACTATATTCCTTTTATTGCTAGCATATATATTACATGTGCTTGAGGTATTGGAGGAAATTACATTTGAAGGTCTGACTAGACGATAAATTGTTAGCTGCGAATTTCTGCTAAGTCAAAAAACGTTGGAAAAACAGAAATGTCGTAGAACTACCAACACTCAGGAGTATACCTATAATGACCACTGTACTGAATTGAGGGTTTATTTTCCTTAGAGCCAGTTTCCCTGTGGCAGCAATGTGTGGATGAACACACGCAGTTCAGCTACTACTGGCACACTCTGACCAACGAGGTGACGTGGGAGATACCCCCCGAGTACACGCAGTACCTTCTGCTCTACAAGGAATATGAAGAACAGATGGCACGAATTCCAGCAGACAAGCAAGCTCAATTGAAAGAAAAGAAACAAAAAAGGTATAATATAGGCCTATTGATTTATTTTAACAGTCAAATCAGGATCATATTAAAATTATTATTTCTATTATATTAGAAAAAAATTTATATTTGCAAATCATAACGATTTTGACTTATAACACCATTGAAGTGTTGTTGTTTGCAATACATTTTGACTACATCCCAGTTTATTTTTGATATGTAACTGAGGTAAAATGGCTGTTATGATGGAACAAAATATCAAGATAGGTAGTCACTTTATTCCATATTTTGCAGTGAATTAACGAGTATGATTTTTTTTGTTTCAGTAAAAAAGAAGAAAAACAAATGAAGAATGAAGAACAAAATGTTGGGATCATTTCTAAAAGTGACCATCATGATGTTCATAGTGGTTGTGAGACGAGCGAACATTCGGTGTTGTCTAAAACAAAATCTAAACAGAAGCCACAGACCACAGAAGAACATAAACACTTGGATACTAACAATGTGTCTAAACACTCTACGAGTGAAAAGGTGAAAGCTGAAAAAACTGAGTCAAAAGACAATTCGAACATTGAGCACAAGTCGCAGAAATCTTCGAGGCACAAACATAAGACAAAAAGCAAAGACAGAGAATCAAGACATGAAAAGAGAGAGAAGATGTCAGATTCAGAGAAAGTGAATTCTGAAAGAACAAGTGAAAAGAATTCTGAGGTGTCTACTGTTGATGAAGATGTTGATGTAGACTTTGATATAGATGACATTGACAGAATCCTTGAACTTGCTCTGGAAAAGAAGAAGGTAATAATATTGTATTTTATTGCCCATGTGGGCTGAAAAATCAGGAATAGGTAGGTAGGAATTATTAACTCTTTTTTTTCAGTATTCTATCATTTGAAAACATTTTTAAAAAGCCAACAATTTTACTATTTATTTTTGTTTGTATTTTAAAAGTTTAGAACATGGGCAGGAGGAAAAATGGTTGGTTGGGAAACTGTTTGTTCGGCCGAATACATTGAGCTTCATGTTAATAAGATTTGTTTGATACTTTGAAGTAAATATGAAATGTGCAAAGTGTGTGAGATTAACTGCAAAAATGTGCTTGTTATTCCAAACATATTTTTAATGTAGGCAGAGTTAATGCGCCTAGAAGAGGAAGAAAAAATGCCTGTCGTGCAAAGCAAGGAATTGCGACAGAAGCGTTCATCATCACCAGAAAATAAACCTGGTCTCAGTTCTCCTAAAAGAAAGAAATTGGTGGCTTATGGGGCTGGTGAGTGCTATGAATATGTTTTGGATGAATGGCTGATGAATGGTATTGAGCAATATTTTAAGAAATTAGTGATTTGAACCCATGAAGTAGAGAAATAATGGAAATATGCTATTTATTTAGTCAAAACATGTGCTATTTGAGTTATTACAAAAAATTACCAATATGTTTTAATGTCAAGTTTCAGTACTTAATTTAATAAGCCACAATTTCACCTTTTTTTATTATTATCACGTTATATTATTAGCATTACATAATGTTTTGTTGTCATAAAACTGATCATTATAACATGTTCTATTATGAAATGATGATATATAATTATCATAAATTTATTATCACATTTTATTATTATAAAATGTTTTGTTATCATTTGTCTTATTAATAATATATTAATAACATATTATTATTAATTTTATTACTATCATGTATTATGATTGTATTTTTTGTATTATTATGACATGTTTTCTCATAATGACATGTTATATTAATGTAACAGATGATGATGAGTCTGAGGATGAGAATGAAATCCCACCACATCAACCGGCTGCTGTTAAAAAAGAAAAATCACCAGAGAAACTACCACCTGTGCCAAATTTGATTAAATTAAAGGTATCCCAGCAAGTTAAGGAGATGATGTCAGTCTGTTTATCTGTCAGTGATTGCTTCAAATTGGTTTTCATTTGATAAGTACAGTAAAGGTGCAAATGATACATCATTACAAACGTAATGTGCACTATACCCAAATTTGGGAGCAAGGCGTAACTCAGTGTAAGAATATCCGCCTAAGATTCGATAGGTTAATGTATCGATCCTATTCAGTGGACCCGTTAGGTTATTTCCCACTCCAACCAGTGATCCACGGTCCATCAAAGGCCATGGTGTGCTATCAACAGAAATTATATTATGTAAAATCACTAGTTGCACATTATACGAATACGTCCACAAAATATGGATTGAAAAGTTCTAACAGTTTTGTATACTTTCTTAAAATGAAGACTATATTCTCGAATTTTGTATCTCGTATTTATTACCTACACTTAAAGTGGTCAGATGTTTAGTTTCCCATTCTAGCACATAATATTACCTTGAGATTGTTCTCAAACATTTTGATTGTTTTGTCAAAGGATGAAGTTGAAGATGAGGCAAACATTGCACTAGGAAAGCTAGAATTTCTCGAAGTTACCAAGAAAGGCCTGTCCAGGTTACAAGTTCTGCTCTTGGAATTACAGGTATTTAATGCTTTGATATTATATTGTGGCAATTTTTTCTAAGCTATGTCAGATTATTGTGTTTACAACTATTTTAATACCATTAGGCCAAAAACAAATCTTTGTTTATGATTTCATGGCAAAACAAATTAAGGTAGGTATAATAGTAGGTCATAAAAATAATAATTTGGTAATGTAATATTTTTACCAATTCTGATTTTTTTTGTAAAAATAATCTTTTTGTACCTCCAAAAAAAGGGCCGGTTGGGAAATTGTAAATAAAGTGTTTTATTGGCCTTAGAGAAGATAAATACAGTCAAACCTGCTTGAGCGGCCACCTGTATTAAAAGGCCACCATACTTTTCTCCCAAATCATCAATTTTAATGCATTATGACCTGTATTAAGCAGCCACCTGTCTTAAGAGGCCACTTTGGGTTACTCCCTTAGGTGGCCGCTTAAGACAGGTTTGACTGTACCTCGTTTATTTAATAGTTTTGATTTTCTTATCTACAGACAAGATTCCGAGACTGGCAAGATGGTGGATTGAACACTGAGTACTTCTTGCAGCGCCTGGCTGAGGCGAACAATCAGCTGAAGCAATACGAACAGAGTGCCGTGCCTCACGGCTGGTCGTGCCACTGGGACAGGTACGCACTCATTTTCTTTACTCGTCGTATGATGACAGACTACTACCAGCATGTATGGACCACACTTCGGCAGATTAGTGAAACAAAACAGACTCTTTTGGAAATAATCTATTTTTTCTGGATCTTGACATCTTCTAGGGACTTAACTTACCATGTTCAACTTGAAAGTCATCTTATCAGAAGTCAATTTGGTAATAACACAAAATTCAAAATTTTTGTCTTAACTTGGATTTGACGTTGGTCCATACTGCTTTGTTTGAAATGCTGTATATTGACTATGTGTGAGAGAGATGTGTGGCCATTGTTAAAACAAACTTCGATCATGGACCAATCATGGACCATCAGTAAGGTGAAGACAGACAGATGGATGGATGTTTCAGCATACAGGAGCGAAGGTGGTCAAAGGGAGGCTATTCTGGAGGTGTGGTGAGTTTGTTTTTACTACTAGAATCGAGTCGGGTAATTTCGTACAGTAGGGTAACTTCATACATCCAAAAATAAACAGGTTATGCATCCTATGACATTATGTTTGCATTACCAAGACTTCTGTTATATATTTTTACAATTTCCAGGGCGTTTACGGCTATTTGAATGAATGAATGCTTTACAACACCCAAGCACGAAAAGAATTACGGCTATTTATTTATATTCATGTTTGTGCTTTAGCTGGACATTTTGAACACTAGTGTCCAGGAATCTGAGAAAACTAATCCAGACAAGAAAAACACCAGCTACTGCTGAATTTGACTACACTAGTTTATAAAAGTATCCATAATAAATGGATCCTGGTAAATAATTTAACACTGTTAATGTCAGATTACAAATTATTGACATACGCAGAACATAAATTAGTGCATTTTAAGTATGTTTCATTTACATTACGGCTGTACGAAATTAGGTGATACGGCACACGAAATTACCTGTGAGTATACAAAATTAGTCATCTTCAGTATCGACTATTTATTCTGTTGCTGTATCCATAAATCATTTTAGCAAAGGTAGCTCTTTCTTGATTAGGCTATGAGTTGACATCAGATATATTTAGCAAAAACTGTATGATGTTTGAAAGCCAAATATGTACGAAATTACCCTGACTACTCTACATCTCATTAATGTCAAGTTTCGACCATTTGTGACCAAGTTAAGATATGTATTGTATTTATGATCCATTAGAGGCTTTTGCAGGCGATATCTCTGGCATTATAATTTGCTATATCTCTGGAGGAAGTGTCACTTTCTATATTGTTGATAGGTCTACAGACTATCTTTCGAGTTAGTCTCCAAGAAACCTGAATGTGCTAAACTTGACATCATAACCTTGTCGTAACCTGGTATGACGATATGCCTTTTAACTGAATATTGAAATATATCATTTACATCTAATTTTTGTTAATAATTGTCGCAATCAGCAGGGTTGTAGCTACCATGGCGACAAGTGACAGGGTGTAGGATTGCAGTTACCCTTCAGTAATTGGTCAAATCACTTTTTCACTCGTATTAATACATTGTAAAATTCCAGAAAGTACCCTTTAAGCCAAGCAAGCAATATCAAAAGCTCTTGGGTTCATTCATCTCTCAATTCTTTGGTGGATTTTAGTTTTAGTTCTCTTACTATTATCTCACCCATAAGAGATGACAATCAGACAACCATTTATTTCCTACTAATAAAATAATGAGGAAACAATACCCCAACCCACTATAGAGGTTTTCCACTCGAATTTAGCATGATATAGGCCATAACACTATCATATACGCTTTTTACCATTGTAGTACTTAAAGACATAACTGAATATAAGGAGAAAATCGCCTTTAAAAAGAAGCCTATTGTCAATTTATTTTTTTCTTCTGATGCCTCTCACTCGACATATTGGCTTCATTCTGCACTCATTTATTTCTTAGTATTTGACTGTATTATCTCAAAGTTGATGCGACCGACACAACAAATTGCAAATATTACTTGGTAATTCTGGATAACTCATAGCATTGATAAAAGATCACCAATTCACAGCCATATTTCTCAATATATCCAGGCTATGTGAGATAACAAACTTTAAGTTGACGATGTTTACTTTATTCAATGAACATTTCAGTTTTTTAAATACATTTGAAGAGTACGTGTATGCTTTCATACTTTATAGTGTTGGATTGCTAATAATTGTTTGATATTGATTTTTGTGGAGTTTTACCTGGGTTCATATTCATAACCACAGGTGAAATTGACAATCAACAAATTTAATACTAATAACACACAGGCTTCTTTCAGGGTTATTTTCAGTATTCATTGGAAAACTTAAAAATATTATTTATTTTAAATATAACGTGGCTGTCAGTCGGAAAACCATAAACAAACTGTTTTTTGGCATAACCATTGCACAGAGCTTGATATGCAGAATTTAATCAGTATATATTAATGTTTTCGTTAAATGAACAAACTTGTTTTCTTTCATATTGAGCTAAATTTTTATTGATGCTAATTTTCTCTGAATGGCTGCATAGTTAGTGCTGTCAAAGAAAAGCTAATATTTCTAGTTTGTGCTGCAGGTTAATGTATTTTTGTTTTTCAGCTGCTCATTAATTTTTCTTTCAGGGCAAATTAATCATTTCAAAAATTGTTTTTGCAGTGTTTGTTTCTTCATTGATCAACAATCTTTTCATTAGTGTCTTTAAACTTTTTAATGAATAATATTTCGGGATAGGAAGTCTTTCTGTTAGGGCTATACTTAAGGATATGAAATGACAAAAATATTGTTAGAATGGTTGAAGTTGTCTTGAATGTGTTTATACATGGAGATCAATCGGTCCTCATTTGTAATGTGACTGTTTCTTGTGATTCGTCTATTCTCAAAGATTTCAATTTGCATGTGTAAACTATTACGCACCATCGGCTTAAGTGATGTTTGTAGTCTGTATGTCAACTAGTTGATTGTAAACATGGATATTGCTTGGGAAAGACGAGGCTTAATTCATGTTCTGTAAGCAGTTTCAGTGGATCAAAAATAATTCAAATGTAAACTTGTGGAAATTGTTCCATAATAATGTTGATGGATATGGTTCTATAATCATTTTGGTGCATATTGATATGATTATAATAATGTTGGTGGATATAATTCTATAATAATGTTGGTGCATTTGATCATAATGTTGATGCATTTGATTATAATGTTGGTGGATATAACTCTATAATAATGTTGGTGGATATAATTATAATAATGTTGGTGCATATGATTATAATAATATATTTGGATATGGTTCTATAATAATGTTGGTGGATATAGTTCTATAAAGTTGAAAGGTCAATATGATTATATATTTGTTCTGTATAATTATCACCAAAAAAAAAGAAGTTTCAGTTGTTTTTATATTTGGTACAAAATTTTATCAGATTAGTTTATCTTCAGTGATTGATATTGAACTGACTATCATTGCGAAGAACAGAGGAGTTTGTGGATTTGAAATAAAATATTTTGTACTATTGGTGTTAGTTATTTGTTTTAATAAATCGTCACCTAATTAAGATACGGTTGTAAGTGACAATGTAACACCATGCCACTTACGACCTTATCTTAATCAGGTGACGAAATCACTCAGATAAATTATTTTAGAATATATTTTTTTAAATAATATCAAATAATTTGTAATATTTTTATAATGTTTTGACAGTTTTGTTTTTCTGTATGTTATTTTTAAAAGATTAAAAGGGCAAGTTGTGTATAATTTTATACCTTGTTTATTACACCTACCATTACTGGGTATGTCTGTATTGACCTTTGGTTTATGTTTGAGAGTTTTTTTTAATGATAAATCAACTAATATATGATCAATAAACTTTTAGAATAAATTATTATAGATGTAATAAAAAATGACTAGTAGAACATTATTGTTTTATGTGACTAACTAATTTTCAATGTTAAATACGTTTAAAAAATGTTTTTTTAAACAACCAAAAATACAAATAGAATAGATTTGTAAATATCTAAATAATGTTTTGTGCCAAACCTGAAAAAGAAACTGGCATTGGCAGTTAGGTCATTAATGTCTTAATTTTTACCTACCATTTGGCAAAAAGTTTTCTATAGTGAGTTTTGGAGCTACTGATTAGTTAGTTATAACATATTTAGGTTCAAGCATGTTTGTTCTGGACATGCAGTACATCTGTCTTGATTGCCTGCCCAGGACCGAAGTAAATTGAACTAATTACAAATGTTTTTTAAATCATATTGATCCTTTGACAAAAGTAACGAAAATTAAATTGAAAGGAATGTGTATACCCGGTACTTATGCGTTATGTAAGCTATCAACTGACACTGTTGAAATATTTTATGGTACGAGTACAATTTCTTTATTTATGGAAGTTCTGATTATCTCAGATATTTCACCCTGTATTAGTTGTTGTAATGGAACAATAAAACTAACAGAATGAAAGATTTACTTAGTCTTTTTTTTTTTTCAAATTTTTTATATACCAAACATTTTTAATCAAATCAGATCATTTGCTTCATGTGGATAAAAAATCATTTGCTTCATGTGGATAAAAATGTATTTCTATGCATAAAGCAACAGTAATCATTTTTGTTGTTGGTACATGTATACAGTCAAGAATAAGGATTTTGGGGGACATAACTTTTAATCCTCTAACTTCTAATTTAAAGTACATGTTGACTTGTGTCATTTGTAGAATCTCAAAGCTTGTGCTTTGTTAGGCAATTTTTCCTATTAATAAGAAGGCAACACTCACAGATATTTACCAGATTTGTGCAGTGATCCACAACTTGTTAATCAAAGGCTGTGGTGTGGTGTGCTACCCTGTCTGGTGAAGTGCACATACAATACCCCTTGCTGTTATTCGGTAAGAGTAGCCTATGTGGTGGCAGCAGGTTTCTTCTGAGACCATATGTTAACATAACCAAGATTTTTTACATCCAATAACCGCTGCTTTTTTTATTAGTCTATGTACTACAGTGGTGTCATTAAACAACCAATTTTTCTTCACATCTCCAATAGCCAATGATTAATAGAACAAGGCACTAGCAGTGTTGTGGAACGTTCTTTTTTTACCATATGTGTATCAGTTACATGATATTTGGACCAGTTGGCATTATTTTTCCACTTCTGTTTCTCACGTTATGAGTGTCACAACAAGTGATCTTGCCCTGCTTGTCAAACTCTGGGTATAAGAAGGCTACTTCTGCTTTTCTATATGGCTTCGGTTTTTTTCACTTGGTGCATTCAATATATGTATGACAGCCAAACTAAAATTATCAGCCATATGAGGGATGTCGCTTCAGGGCATTTTGTTTCAGCTGGTCTTTCTTGTGCTATATTAAACATGGTATTCATTTTGTGTCTTTTTTTCTTTCTTCATGGACATTCCCCATGTAGAAATTTCAGGCGGTATTTTTACACGAACATGATGACTGGTGAATCTCGATGGGATTACCCAGATATTGAAGCGACTCCACCTCCGCCACCAGAGGTCAGTCACGAATGCTCTGATGTACCCAGTCAACCCGTTTCCAGTTCCTCACTCACCAAATCGGTCACGCATGACGATGATGCCAGTGTGTCTCTGCCATTGGCTGAAGTGTCCACTACAACATCTGACAGCCACAAAATAGCAGACGCTAAAATCGAAGACATATTTGAAGTAAGATTTCCTGTTCAAATGTTGCATAGGTTTTAAAAACTATTTTAGTATTCTGCAGGGTGCAATTTGTTTTTAAAATTGTGATTAGCAGTTTTTCCTTCTGGATGGAGAATGGAAAAGCAACTACTGGAATTTGATTAGCACTTTTATAAAATGAGTAAAAATATTGCATCGCGATCGCTTTTTGCAATGCGAACCCGGTCATTTTGCAGCCTGATTCTCTTCCTATTTTTTATGGATCTTTTGAATTTTTTTCACATTTTGATATTCGTTTGATATTTTGAGTATCATATTTTGCATAATTATTATGTTACAGGACCAACAGATGCCTGATAGTGAAACTTTTTCAACAGAAGGTAATTATTATAGTCAGAAATATTAAAACTATACTTAGTTTCCAGTGAATTTTAGAATTAAATTAGCCTTCTTTTTTTTTAGCTGGCAAGAGAGATTTCCCAATGCATAACATGGTGACTTAATTTGGCATCTGTCGTTCTTCATTGATCTTTTCTCCTTGCTCGACCTGAACTTTGACCTGATGCCATTTCTAAACCAAGGACGAGACATTTGTATGTCTGTACCGGCTCCATTAAATTCAATGACTGTTTCTAATGCTACATTCTATTTGTTTCATGTTTATTAATGATGTTTTGTTCAAATTTAAAGTCATATTCCATCAGTCGCACCAAGCAGAAGTATATATGAGGCAAATATTTGTTATCTTGTTGGAACACATTGGATGTCAAACGCACATATATATCGACACTTGGTCACAGAGGAAACCCGCTGCGCAACATACGCTACCCTTCTTTGAATAAGCAATAAATCTTTTATGTGCATGTTCCCACAGACAGGAAAGCATACTCCACGGCCTTTGATAGCCCAGTCGTGGATCACTGGTTGGAATGGGAAATAACCCAACAGTTCCTCTGAGGATTGACCTATCGAACCTCATGCAGATGCTCTTTCACAGGGCTATGCCCTGCTCCTCTTGTTAGTGTATTGCATTTAAACATGTATTTGTATATGTATTACCGGGTATTCTACAACTTAACTGTATTTCTCCTGATGTTGCAGATGCTCAAGATTGTAATCCACACAATACACTTGATGTTCCTGTCAACCCTGAAGAACGACTTCCTACAGTTCTTGCCCAACCTCCTCCTCCAGAAGATGACCAACCTCCTCCTCCAAGTGGTGACCAACCTCCAGACATATCAACTCCACACATATCAACTCCACTCAGTGCTGAAAGACATACTGGCGATACAGATTCTTCAGCTGCCAGGTTTGAAGCTTCTGCCTCCATAGATGGCACTCCATACTCACCAGAGTCCAATGATGATGTCAAAGATGATGACTTTGATGTTGATAAAATGCTCGAGGACACAGTCATCTCCATGGCAGCAAGTAGCAGCATGCAATCTGCTGCTATTGTGTACCCAACCTCCAAGATGAATGTCTCTTTAGCTTCTTCAGTGACAACCATACAACCGCCCGTTTCTTACCAACCTCAAATTGAACTGCCAAGTGTTGACACAAATAGTCCGATGGACTCTCCTGCACAAGATGATGAACCAAGTTCATCCACGCATGATGATACTGACCGACGTGATAGGAAGGAGAAGAAAAAGAAGAAAGAGAAAGATAAGGTACACGTATTAAATATAATTATACATTTTTTGTTCTTGGAGTAAGATTGTTGTAGTGGAAGGAATGGCCGTTCACATCCAGGCACATACAAACGATGATGGATTGATCACAAGGTATGAAGGATAGATGAAACATAGCATGTTTAATAAAACACCTCATAACCACTAGAAACCACCACCAGATGAGAATATAAGAATCCTTCTGTTGTTATTTAGATTTTTACAGTGATATTTACAGTGTTGTCAAACGTAGCCATATGGGATTATAGAAATATCCCACTTCGGTTTCCCGCATGGGCTATTTCTATCTTACATGTGCAGGAATGGGAGAAACATGTTACAATCTCCAGTTTACCTAGAAGGAAATCTTATCTGAAACTGGATAAAACTGCATGCAGTGAGGCATCTAATGACAACTTCATGCATTCTTGATCCACTACACATTACACTAAGGATTCAAGAAATAGTCTCAGTCATTGGGAATCCTACATGTTGGGAGAAATGTCATGCTTTTGTCTCTAAAGGTTCCTTCACAAACTACTGGTTGTTACTTGCTCTGTTCCATACAAGATGAGGTGATAATTAATTTAGGATATTGCATGGCATACTTAAAAGTATTGTTGGGCTAAAGAATGGAAAATAGATGTGTACATAAATACATTGGATTTGGAACCCAATCCATCCACAACATTTGTAAGCAAGAACGATACAAAACACCATTTTCCTTTCTGCTTCATCAATACAGATGTAAGTCTGCCACTCTCTAAACTACAGCTTGTCCTATGTGAGCATCGTGCTCATTTCTATGCAATATTTTCTATTCAGTAAGGACATTATTAATGTGAGGTGTTTTTGTTTTCTACAATTGTGTGATACAAATTTCTATTGTTAATCAGAAACTCTCAAGTACCAGTTTAACATACAAGAAGAAAAATGTCTCATCCTTGGTTCAGAAATGGCATCAGGTCAAAGTTCAGGTCGAGCAAGAAGAGAAGATAAATGAAGAACGACAGATGGCAATTCGCCAAAAGTTGGAAGAGTGGAAGCAAACACACAGGTTAGGTTTAAAGTGTGATTTTTAGAGTGAACATTAAAAGTCATTGAATGTTGGAACATCATGTTTTTGTTTTCTGGTGCTTTATAACAGCGTGATGAGTTTATCAAATTTTAGATGTTTGTATTTATTTTAAGTTCATAATGACACACAACGGTGACTGAAATCGTATTTCTGCACGTTGTGTACTGTTTATTCTTCCTGGCCAATGTCTAGTCCACATAAACACATTTTGATGTGAATAGAATATGATCTTTTAGTGTAAACTGAGTGTTCTGTTTAGGGAAATAATTGTACTTTGAAGAGAAAATACTGTCTTTGTTTATCTACATATTTGCATACATTTTTACATGATTATAAACATTGACAGAAATGTCAGTGCTATTATATTCATAACATTGCCTGTTTTACTTCGTGTAAATAATGCCACAAAACATGCAACTAGATAGTTCAAACACTTCTAAGATCACTGTTTGTGTGCAGAGATGAAACGTTCTGTGCCAATTTTGGTGATTGGGAGTCTTTAAGCACTTGTGTTGTCAAAATGGTGCACACTTAACTAACATTCATTTAACTTGTTTATGACTAAGCCAGTGATCCATGACTGATTTATCAAATTCTGTGGTGTGTGCTATCAAGTCTGGGAAAGTGCACATAAAAGACCCCTTGCTGTCAATCGTAGAAGAGTAGCCTGTGTGGCAGCAGCAGGTTTCCTCTGTGACCATGTGTCAATATAACCATGCATCTGTCGTCCAATAACCGCTGATTTATAATCGATGTGTTTCTAGTGACGTCGTTAAATAAAACAAACTTTACTTTTTACATTATTTATTTAATATAATCGCATTTTTTGTAAATAATCCAAGTTGTGAAAATTACTTTCTTTTTAAATTATGGTAGTTTGTTTT
>JAUTCZ010075694.1:0-16989 GCA_032273805.1 Melanodrymia brightae | reverse complement strand
GTATTCTTACTAATACGTCCACTTTTGGATGTTTAACTCATGGTAATATCGACACACGACTTGATAATTAACTTATCCTTATACATGCATGTATTAAATATCAATTAAGATTGACTCCTTATTTACTCCTGTTGACTCCCTTTTTGAAATTATGGGAGTCACACTGACTCCTAAAAATTTCTATCCATGGCAAACCCTGTGTAATATCAAAGTTTGGTCTGTATTGGGAAGTTTGATAGGGTTTGGATAACAGTACTCACATTGAATGAGTGGAGTTTTTGTTCCAGATGTAATTCTACATTTAGGTATGTGACTTCATCACAGCAGTGTTCTTGTGCAGATTCCAGATTAAGAATTTCCGCACCTCAGGACTTGAACACCTGCCAAGTTATATGTAATTTGTCTTTGAGAATCACTTGGTTAAAGAAATAAATAAACTAATTGCACTGTTTATCTTGCAACTCATTTAGGGCAGGTGCCAGTCAAACATTGAGGGTATGGAAGGAATATAAATATACTATAATTTGATCAATGATCTCCTACGTGGATAGCTCACTGCAAAAATTAAATAATATTACAAATGGAAGGCGTCAGTGGTGCAGTAGTTAGGCCTTAAGACTTTAAGTACCGTACTAGATTCTGATCACAATCAATGCTAGGGATGGTTAATCCTAGTTCCAACTCTAACCCCGCGTGAGTACATTGCAAGACTGAATGGGGAGATGTACAGCTAGTTATACAGACCAGTGATCTGCTACATTGTGTGGCAACAGCAGGTTTCATACTAACTAACATTAACGTCTCTCCTGGACACACAGTCGGTATATATGTCCAGAACAGCATATTTCAACCTTAATTGGATGTAACATTTTTATTGAGTTTTTATTCAAATGGGATAAGGTTTTATCTGAAATAGTTGAACTGTCTTCTGTTGTCTTGTCTAATCTGTTCGTAATGTTTTGATGATAAGATTCATAGCATGTTGATCAATAGATTGGGATATCCACGTTTTTAACCAATCGATCACTTCAAAGTTTCCTACATGTAGATGAAAAATGTTTGTAAACAATTGATCATATTTCTCATCCCAAGTGCAATTAATATGATATACAGTAAAACATGTGTTATTTGTGCGTTTGAAATTGTGATCATCACAAAAAGAACATTCAATTCTACCACATGTTTAAAAACTGAAGTGCCAGTTCTATGTGCATGGTATTGTGTTCACGAGTGATAGTTGAAAGTACTTTAAGACTAATTTCTGTAAATGATATTAAGCAAAGCATTAGTGTTTTTATGAACATTATGCACATTATGCTGTCAGTTCATAGCACTTCGTATTTGTTGAAAAAAATGTCTAAACTTAATTGAGTTTTGGTTCCAAACTTTGCTATGACACTAATATAAAAATGTGTCTCACCAACGACATATTTTGTTAGTGTGACATGGTTCCAGTATAAACAGTCAAGTGCTGTGGTAAGGAAAACACACACATGTTGCTGAAGCTGGCATGATGGAAATGTAATGTTTAAATTTATGGGGAAATATGTAGGTTATCAGACTAGTTGGTCTGGTTCAGATAAAGTTATGTTCGGGAGTTGAGTCAAGGTTTATGAGGAACTGCTTGTGGCTGGTAATGAATGAACTGTACATAGATTATCACACTGGTTACTTACTTCATCGATGTGTTGTTCAAAGTGTTTTCTCTTGGAGATGGAATCGTTGAAAAATACTGATTCTTTATTGGTACATCTATTGGTGCTAACATAATGATCTGGTATGCAAAATTGTTCAAACTGTTTTATATGTATTTTATTTCAAAGTTAATATGCATTAATGTAATATACGGATTTGTGTAAATATTTACACCATCACCAGTTTATATAACATTCAATTCGTTTCCAAATTATCAATTTTTTCAGATTGAAAAGGATGTATTTTTTATACCAGGCTACATAATTATATTCAAAATTTTTGTTAAAAGCTACAGACTCAGTCTTTAAATATCTATTGTACCAGTTGTATTCCTGATGGGCAATCCAGCATTCATTCTTTGTAGTCTATTTGCTCTGTTCTTGAGTATTCACAAAAACTCAAAATTGGTCAAGATATTTTACAATTTTAAGGGTAATCTTTCCTTTAAAAAAAAAGAATTCCTACGGTCTAAAAAATATTATTCTGTGTTTCATTTTGTATTACAGATGTAACTATGATGTTTTATAGGGAATTCATTCTGATACAGGGAATATAACCTGTTACGAAGAATTCTATGATCTATTACAGGGTTCTGATACAGGTAATTCTATGATCTGTTACACTGAAAGCATTCTTATACAGGGAATATAACCTGTTATAGGGAATATTTATCTTCAGAACCAGGTATTTCTTTTCAGTTGAGTCTCTTTAATAACTAGAATATCTCTTATAAATATTTTAAAACAATTAATATTTTATGTTTTCAGTTTTGACGACAGCAGCTCTATCAGCAGCGGGGACATCAGCGACACGATCAACGAGATCAGCACTGACGAGAACCTGACTGGGTCATCACAGGGAGCGCTCTCAGACGGCAACCCCTACAACAGCCTGAAGCGCGCCCCTAGGGAGCTCACACACGACTTCAACAATGTTGGTAATCAGATGCCAAGCAAGCGAGTGCCCAACCTTGGAACCAGCGCATTCCTTGGCACGGACTATAACAGTGATTCTGGACACGCAGGATGGAGGAAATACTCCATCCCTCAGAACAGCAAGCTGTTGAGTAGCGACCCCAGTGATTATGCATATCCTTATAACAATGGTGTTGATCACTCACAGTGGAGAGGTTCGCCGCAGCAACCCGGGTACGGTTCACTGAAAAAGAACTCCAATGCAAGCCATTCTGATTTGGGGTACCAGACAGAAAGTGGTTCTTACGCAGAGAGTGAACGTGGTACTTCTTCGACTACCCCATCGTCAAAACGGGATAGCGAGATGAACACGGACAGTTCCCATCTCCTAGAGACTAGTATGAAACGAATGCAGAGTGCAAGGGGAGCTAATTCTAGTAGTCCTAGCAACGGCGGGTTTGGATACCGTAGGCCTCTGAGCAATGTTAGTAATTCATCCATTGGCAGCAATAAGAGTTCGAGCTCAAAGGGGTCTGCCACGGTCGGCAGCCGATTAGCCAAGCACGGAGTCGAGGTTATTCACAGTCCGGTCAAGGTTCCTAGTGAAAACGGAGGACAGAGTAGTATCCCACGGCCGGGAAGTGGAGGATCGAAAATCGGCATAGGACACAAAGACCTGCCATCAAACATGGGACCAGAGGCGTACAGCAGCTCAACTCTAGAACGACGCCGGAGGAATGGGAGTCTGACCTCCAGTAAGTCTACCGGGGTCAGCCAGACAAGTCAGGCCAGTCAAGACTTCCAGTCGAACACCCTCGGTAGACGGCGACTGTTTGACAGCAAAGGTAGCCTGACGCGGGCCGCATCGCAGGGTGAAAGTGGTAATCTCTGCCCTAGTACTATTATCTCTAATCCACACGCCACGTATAGCAAGCCTGACAAACAGATCAGCCACTATGTGAACCTGCAGCAGCTTCAGGCAGCACAGCAAGCTGCCGCAGCCGCCGCGGTCCAGGCAGGAGGAGGAGGTAACTATGCAGTTGTGGAGTACTCTAGTCCTAGAAACTCTGGCATCGCTAACGGTTCTTGGCTTAAGTCTAGTAACGGTCACGGGCACGGTCAGGTGTCCGACACTGAAGAATCGCTGTCGTCTGTGTCATCGAGTATTCAATCTCAGATCAAGCAGGCCCGAGCTCTTAGTGGGGCTAGTGCTAGAATTCTGGCCCAGACGCGGGACACTCTGATTGCTGCTGGCAGCACGCAGGGTCTCACCCGATCCTGTAGCATTAAGTCGACTCAGTCCGACTGTCTTCACTCGAGCACGAAACACTCTGAGGAGCTCCCTCGCACCAATTCTTTCTCTCAGCTGGCAAGTCCCACATCACAGCACCCTCCTTCCTCTCCTACTCCGAGCAATAGTTCACACTCTTCTCGCTTCACCTACCCCATGACCTACAACACCAATGGTGTGTTCAGCAGCACAAGCATGTCGCAGAACATGGTGCGCTCCAACACTCAGAATAGTCTCCCCTTCTCTGGTCTTGCTCTGTCTAAGCTGAACAAGTCGGATGAAGACGGAGCCAGTCGTAAGTGCTTTTGCTTTTCGTATTCTTTAGTAGTGTTCAGTATGCCTATGGTTATCAGCAGTCAGTTTCGTTTGGATATATTTAACAAATAAACTGGTAAAAGAACTTTTTTATTTTAGCAAGACTATCATTGGAAAGGATTTTGTTATAGCTAATTTTTTTAAGTTTAGCATTTTTTTTCTTGAATTATTTTAGAAAAGTCATTTGAAGAAAAATATTGTTGGTTAAATTCCGAATTTTGTATTCAATCCAAATTTTGTTTAGCAATTTGCTAATTTGGCTGCTATCATCCATCTTGTTTTCATAAGAAATTTGTTATGATTATTTAGCAGTGCTTCCAAACAAATTTTAAAAATAAATACTGACAAATTAAAAAAAATATATCAGTCTTTACCTAATATCTATATTGCATGTGAAAATGAGTAAATACGGTTATAATTTCTTGCTGATAACTCTAGGTTAAATTAGTATATTTATCAGTAGCAGGCATCACTTGATGTGACTATATATTGACAAAATTGATATTTAACTTGAAAGTGATGCCTGCTACTACCTAGCAATATTATGGCTTTGCTTGATTGCTTTATCTGTTAGAAGATTACTAATCACTTAGAATGCACTAGTTAGTTACTAATAGTGCTGTTAGTCCTGTAGTAGAATGTAGTCTATATAGTGCTTTACTTGTAATCTATTATTACAGCCCTTAAAGTGAGGGAAATTTTCCATTGCACTTATTAAATGTGTCATCTCGCCTGTTGATTTAGACTTTTGAAACTATTGATTTTTATAATATTTTGAATTAGATAATGAGCATTTTAAATGCTCAATATAAATTTTATCCTTTTTAAGTGATACTTAAAATTTCCACATGTCTGTGTCAATTCGAAAACCTATGTGAAAACTGGGTAACATCTTGGTGTACAAAGATAGAATGTATGTAGTGCATGCAACTGCATGTAAAAGATTGTTAGTTTTTTAACCAGAGTGGTTTAAAAACGAACAATATTTTACTAATCACAAAATGCCTATGTGTGTCAGAAACTACTTAATTCTTATTAACCTAAGCTTTCTGGATTAAACTTTCTGTGATTGTAAAAGATGGCGGAATAAACATGTATGTGTGTCTTGTTTTTATAATTTGTGTAATGAAGAGAAATCTAACACCGAATTAATAAGGCCAATTTTCAGTAACGGTAGTTTGCTTTTTGTCGTAGCAATAATAAGACGTGGCAATCAAATCTTGTGCCAGTTTTAATTTTTTGTGGTTTTAATTGAATTTGGAATATGTAATTCCTGTCGTCGAAAGCTTTATGTAACTAAGTAATCATATTTAATGTTAGGAAGGAAATTTAAATGAGCGAGAAAGATCTATTTTTGAGTGAGCTCTGTCATTAATGTATACAATGTAGATATAACAAGAAAAGAAAAGTTACATCTACCTGCACAGTTTTCTCAGTATTAACCAAATATCCAGAGATACCCATAGAGGACAAACTGTCAAATAGTTTAAAGTGTGACTGTTTTGTTGCCCTATGTTGCAATTACTAATAAACATGTTTGTATGCAATGTACTGATTACCTAACAACTGTCTTGCATTTGTCACAGGTCTAACAAAATCTTCAACTTTGGATTATGCATACCTAAGTGATTATGCATATGGTAAGTCATATGATATCATAAAAACATTGCCACACTACTGTTAATCTACATAATCCAATTGTTTTAATATATTTGTGTTTTAATATATTTGTGTTTTAATATATTTGTGTTTTAATATATTTGTGTTTTAATATATTTGTGTTTTCTAATTCAAGTACTAATAAAATAATGTGACTGGACACAATAGAAAAGTGATATTATAAGCTATGCTTCTTTTAAAAGGAAACTCCTTCATAAAAATAAATTTCAATTCAATTAAAATACAATTTAATGTAATGTAATGTTTTTAAAATCTATTTTAGAAATTTTCAGCTAAATGTTTACAAAGTAATGATTTTTAGAACGGGTAGCCATTTGTGTCCAGGTCATACTTATATACCGGAACAAAACATTTTGGGTTAAGGAATTTTGGGAATCTGTTAGTCTTGTTTTCACAGTGTATGTTGTTTCATCACACGTGTTTCCGTTAATCAGTTTGAATGAAATGCTTTTAACTTTTGTGTGTTTTCTTTGTATTTACTAAATCTGCAGAATACTTAAAATATGTTTTAGATTTGAATCTGATGAAGCATGCAGAATAATACTTTTCAAAGTTCAAATAGCTAATTTTAAAGATGAATATAGACATTATGTATTTTTTTAAAGTAAATATTATACACGTACATATTAATATGTAATGTTAAATAATTGTTTTATTCAATAGACATGTACATTTACAAAATATGCTGTGTTTCTTATCCTAAAATGAAGCTTGACAGATATATGGAAATTATCTTCTTTAATCTATAGCAAGAGTTGTTTCCCTTGCATTAATTTCAACGTTTGTCCATTGCGTTGTGAAATAAAGTGTATTATAATATTTATTAAGTGAGAAACAAAGTATCATAGTTGTTTTTAATTTAATATTTACTTGTTTACCAATGTGTAATTTGATAATGTACTGATTTTGACACTGTTTGCAGTCCATGGATCAAATCTGTCGCTCGTGTCTACCTCATCTTCATGTTTCTCATCTGTAAGTATATAAATATAGTCATGTTTTTAGCTGTCAAATTCCCATTGTACTAAGCCAGTATGAAATGAAAGCATACTCAAAGAGTACATATGAAGTTCGTTGTTTTAACCACCCCACTGAGGCACATAGATTAGTAATGAACAGCTATTGAATTTCAAAAATATTGTTATGTCGACACATGGTCTCGGAAAAAATCTTCTAATGCCACATAACCTACTCTTACCAAATGACAGCAAGAAGTGTTAGTTATTTATCACACAACTAAACATTTGATTAATACATGTATAAGAAAACCTTAATATACATAAATCACTTTACTAGATTTCATAGGCTTCGGATAATAAATAATATGTCCAGATTCGTATTCTTTAAATTGTTGAATTTTAATGTAAAATGCCCTAATACAATGTAGAATTACTTATTGTTTATGTTAATGTGAACTATGTTTGTGTTGCAGGCTGAAGACAAACAGAACAATGAGGTAGGTAACTGCATCTTGCTGTGTTGTCTCATGTTGCACTCGGAACATACACAGACATAGAAACTCCTTCTAGCTCTACTAAGACAAATACATTCTTTTTCATGTTTCATCTTTTTGTATGGCAGTCAATTTGCTTTGCTTTTTTTTTTGAAGACGAGTCACAGTGTAATAAAAATATTACATTTAATAACAGCATCAACAATACTATTTATTTGAAATTCAGTTTTTTAATTTATATTATTTAATTTATTATGAATAAAATTTTATTTCGAGGTCACCAGTTTTCATTAATTTGATTTGAAAACGTTTGCCGTTATTTATTGAAGTTTTATTTTTTTGTTCCGTAAGGTTCGCAAATTGCGTCGTGACCTAGACTCGGCTAATGACAAGGTGCTAACATTATCAACCCAACTCAAAACAAACGTAAGTTTTATTTGTTTTAAAGTGGATTATGATGTCAAAGACTAACATTCAGCTAGCTTGTTGTTGGTTCTGTTTCTTTTGTTGTATCATCTCTTCATTTCACTCTTCACAATTCAAATTGCTTTCACACAAAAATAGACGAATTAAACACACAGTATCAGGGTTGACATTTAACTATAACTATTGTATAACTATTCCAAGAGAATGGTGGATTTCGAAAAGCACAGTTCCATCTGAAAATTTACTATCGTTGTAAAAAACATCTTCAAATAATTATTTGGTGAAGAAAATAACAGACCTATTAAAGCTGTATTAGCACAGAAGACTTTTTTTTTTTTGAGTAAGACTTCTGTAGCTGTGAAATGAAAGAACAAGCATCTATAGAAGAAATAATCACAATGCCATATTGGACCTTATTGCTGTTAATTCTTCTACTCTATCAACATTAATGATTTTACTGATCTAGTATTTTTAAAATCATCCAACTTCCTTCGTATAATTCTGTCTTTAATTGCACTGATTAGGAAACATTAAATTTCCCACATGTCTGATAGTGATAATCCAATTGACAATTATTACAAGTCTTGGACTATGCTAATGGTACTCATGTTTTCTCTTCTTGGATAGATTGACATATTAGTTTATATGCTTTGGACACTCATAATTCCATGTAGTCTTGTCTACGAAGTCAAATGTTAGATTACTAACAATACATGATCAAATAAGACCATGCTTTTTCTATGTTGTGTGTTTGTAATGCTGTTTGTTTTATATTGTATGGAAAATATTATATAATTATCTGCAATCAATTAGAATGTTGGTGTCATTGATCATTCATAGATGAGCCACATCCATCCATCTTTGTTATAATCTATAGCAGGTGAGATCGAAGAAGGACAACTTTTTTTTAGTTTTACCAGACCTTTGTTTACAAAGGTAGCCAATGTTAATTAAGAGATAAGCATGGGCTGTATACAGAATATAATGATAAAAGTTATAATATTGTTGCACTAAAAAAGCAAATGAAATGATTAGCTTTAGCCGTAAATCTTAGTTACGAAACCCTATGTTTACGTAACCTATCCTGATCAAATATATAGTCATGATATTCAAATTTCCAATGAGCTAACACAAATAATTGTTCATGGGTGAGTTGTTTTCTTCACTACTATACTCTAGCATGAGACACTTCTCACTGTTTTCTGAATTCTGACCTTTTTTATATTTTATAAGAGAAAAAAAGTCGTTGAAAATATTATTTTGTTGTTCATGTACTCGTCATAAGCTGCAATACAAGACACATCTAGTGGATAACTGCAACAGTCTCAGTCCAGGTTCCACCTATTATGATACAGAGACTAATCGGTTGAAATCTCTAGGATGTTTACATGTGTTTGAGGAAAATATCCCTTGATGTATTCAGTATATCTGATCATTTAAATACACACAGATTAAAGGGTTTATGATTGTTTTGGTTTTGATAATGATGTACCTGGAGGTGTTATCTGTTGACAAAACATGGTCACTTCCTGTAGAGCCAGCCCACTGTCTGAATGAAGACAGCTGGAAGAGCTGTGCAGGTTTCACATTGTATTGTCTAGATGGGCCGGTCTAGATGTGCTGGTCTCTACATGATAGTATTCCTTGGTGTTCAGGTGTAGGTGTGTAATGTATACAAACAAAATCACACAATTATATATTGCCTGTTTCAGGCTGGTAAATACCGTGGAGAATATGGGATGTCCGAACACATGTAAAAATTGGTAAAAATCACTATTTTAGATCCACATAGGCTACTCTTTCCTAATAATAAGGGATCTTTTATGTGTACTTTCCCACAGACAGGATAGGACATGCCACAGACTGATGGATCAGTCGTATGTGCAATTATTGCAGTGGCATCCAATCAAGTTATAATGATTGGAAAAACAATATCTGTACAGCATTGATCAATCCTGGTTTTTAATTTCAATCTGCACACCCACCATGTGCAAAAGAAGATGAAATCTAATTCATAACACTATTTGGCTGCAGTGTGCTAAATAATGTTTTTGTGTTGTGAGACACATCCTAAAGTTTGTTGCATCTACTCTTTTACATGAGTGTATAAATGATCAATACATAATCTGTTTTATATGTGATATAGCACCAGGCATGATAGCCACCAGCCAGAATGCTTCTTGTATTCTCCATGGTCAAACAATTATTGTAATTCCTAGCTTAAAATGGAGTCAATTGTCTTTCATCAATTTGTTTTGCTCAGGATTTGCCAAAAAAACATTGATGTCAAGAATTCTGGTTTGACTGGTGTCAGTATCCCGCAGATAACCTAAATATTTCAAACATCTAGAAGGTGGGAAAAGGCAGCCAGCTGATAGGCGAGATTTTACCAATTACCAAATTCTCCCCATCAAGTCTTGCTATGTCCTTGGCTCATCATTATCATTTTTAAGAGAGAAAAACATTGATTTTCTGAGGTTATTCGAGTTCATGCAAACTTGTTATCTCGGAAACACTGGCATCTTTTTTCTGAATTTAGTAACCTCTGCTGATTCGTGGCAGCGTGAAATGTGTGCACCCAGCAGTGTAGACTCTTGATTATGATTTGCTGCTTGTCTCCTGTGTATTACTATTAGCAAGCAGTCCTATGATTGCAGCCCTATCAGACGGCCAGCTTCATAATGGCCTCCATCACACAGGGGTACCCGATCAGGTTTCTTATTTAGGTGCCTCGTAGTTCTCAGACATTTAGGAGGAGTTTAGAGAAATTTAAATCCCACTGTCTTCAAAACTTATTGGTTGTAATTGATGTAAAAGCCTACATGTAAATGTTGGCATCATGATGAAAAATTTAATCTGGATGTGGTTTAATGTTGGTCCTCTGTTCAAATTATGTTGTACTACACATATATTGCATATGGAATAAAATAGCTTGATAGATTATATAATTGTATTGTAAGACTTCATGCAGGTTATGTGTCTACTGAAAAAAACAAACACCGAAATCCGTAAACACATTCAGAGTTATCAGATCTCTGGGCTTAAAAATAAACCACATTCTAACTTTGTCTCTCTCTATTTACCTTTAAATCAGATCTGTCTACCTTAACCCCTGGTATCAAAGAAGATGCGACACCACAAAAAGGAGATTTGACGACAAAAAAAACAGGAGATTCATATTATAAAATAAATAAAACCTTAAAATATTGTTTACATAAAAATGTATTCATTTATAACAATTTCACATTATGTCTGTTCACTTTTTAATTTTACCCATTTAATTCACAATTTACTTATTTGTGTTCATTATTGATACAAAAAATTATACAATAATTGTGTAGCATATTTCTTCTTTTTGGTTGACAACAGACTCTTTACTTGAATAAGTGGCACATTTTGTAGCCATAACAGTGAAAATCAATGTTTGAATTTTATTATCTCCATGTGTTTTTTAACAATATGCGGGAGAAAAGTAGGAATGATGAAATAACAGGAGATTCCTGTGGAATCCAGTACAGTTGACATGTCTGCTTAAAATACCTCAAAGTGAAATGATCCTATCCATCTGTCTGGCAGTTTACTAAAAGCCATTCTCTATCTGAAACAGATTTTCAACTTCAAAATACAGCTTTTGGACAGTGTTATTTTAGTGTAATTATGGTCTCACATTAATATTCAATTTCGAAGAAAATTATTTTCTAAATATTATCCCTTATTATGATAAATAAATTCAGTAGTGTTATAATGATTGAAGGCATTTCACGCAATATGTTTTGAATGCAATACGTTTTGAATGCAATACGTTTTGAATGGGTAATTGACATTGACAGCCAAAGTTTTACTTTCAGTTATATGATCTATGTTTTGGAATTCTTTCCAAACACAAATATTGTCTAAGTTTTCCAGTGTAATTGCTGTAAACCAGAGGTCATGTTTTATGTGATTATATTTTGTCTAGACCTGCAATTAGTATGAAATAGCCACACTTGTATGGTCACAGTTTCAAAGGCTTTCCTCTTTATATCTCTGCTTCTCCACTCAAAATGTTCACCGGAGAATTCCTAAGTTTGAAGAGAGGGCTAGAGGGCAGGCTGAAGACAGCTGGAATTTCTATACCTGTTCGGCTTGGCACCTAATATTTCCACCTCCACTGCTTTATTGCTTTTCTGTGGACTTGTTTAAGTCATGGCTACCACACACCGGTACACTTGTCTGCATCAACATGTACCAATCTACAGTTTGGTATTTTTCGACAAGCTTGGTCCAGAGTGATAGTAATCAGCTTGGTAAAGATCAGACACGTTTGCCCGCCAGTCGTTAATAAAGTTCTTCAAGCAAATGTTGCCATCATGGCATAATTGAAAAACCATTATGACGGTTCCTTGGGGACACTTTGCAGTGTATTTATGGATGTGTGTGTGTGTGCTTGTTCCATAGACCTTGCATGTTTGAAGATTGACTATTAGTTGGAGGAATTGTGACAGGTATTGTAACGTATTCAAAACTGATCGGCACAATGGTACAGCAGCTGACCGAGTTTGCTATGAGAAATGTTGTAAACTATTAAGAGCTGGCAGACACTACACTGCATCCTGCAAATTACTCTACTTTGTTATTACAAGGCTCAGAAGATTTATAATGTAAGACTTCTGCTCATGCACCTGGAATCGGATTTTTTTTTTATCGATCAGTCTGGAACAGGCTGTGAAAAATCTTAAAGTAGTGCCAGGTTGAACATTGGAAGTGGACGAATCATGCCAGTACTTTTCTCTGTTGGTATTCTTCATGGACCAGTCAGTATATTTAAGTTTCTGTTTTAATTCTCATCTGGACACCTGTTTTGAAAAAAAAAACAAAAAAAACAATTAACTTTGTACCAGAGGACATAAGCAAGTCTACATTTTAGGTGTCAAGTTTTAGGACCCCAACAGGTTCGTGTGGAAAGATCCAAGCCTGGTATCACTGGACAGATATACCTAATAGGTAGATAACATATCATTCCAGCGTTCATGGCTCCGTCATGATGTAGGGTGTAGAGATTCTGTCAGTTTCATTGCTCAGCCCCCCAAGAGGATGAGGAATTGAGTTTGCAACACAGATCTTCTGAGTAGGAGTATTGGAAGTTTCATTAATACACTAATTTCCATCTGTTAGTGTTGGCAACCGGATTGTTTTGCAAGATTTGTATTTTTTCTTTGATGGATATCGATGGCATCCTACAAACGCCTGCACAGTGATAAAATGGAGCGTTGGTGCATGGGTCAGAAGCGCAGACCCGAGTGGTACAACAGATACTCGTGTCCGTACTATGACAACGCTCAGGCAAGTAACGATCATCTTATTATAGTCGGTCTCCATGTGAGGTAATAGCAGGTGTCGCGTTTGTAGTGCGAATTGCACTGCTATGTCACTTATCAAGTTATTTACGATGTTTGAAAGGCAAAATAGAACTTGTACACTACATTTATTGTTACAACATATGTTATGTCTATTACGGGTTGGGATAAACATTTGTTTTTATATTTTATGTGGCATTTTGCCTGGGATTGTGTAATGTATGTTCCGCCATGAAACAAATAGTAACAACACCAAATATATGCTACTTTAATTATCCTTAATAAAAGGAGCAGCTACGTAAATATTTTCTATGATTCGTATTACTTTTTGAATAAAAAATATAATTTTGAAATGATGTAGAAACATGTAAAATACAAACAACATAATATTAAACTTACAAACAGATGCAAACAAACAGCTATAATAAAACATACAACTAATGACTAGCATGTGCTTTGTGACGAAAACACCTGAAAAACAAAAAGTGCTTGTGTTTAGATAAGATAAGATAAGATAAAGTTTATTGCAATAATCATTCCACATATGAAACAGGATGCAAAACATGTATACAGTTGACAATATATATGTACAAACAAGAAACATACAGACAGAAAATTGAATAAATGCTAAAAAGACTACTTATTGGTTGATACATGATGGATGGCACCGATAGGGCAGGACACACTCACCTTTCATTAACACCTGATATCATCACTGCTTTGTCTGTAATTCCTCAGTACATGCCATCTAAAGTTTGTCATATGGTCCCTTCGATCTGCCTTGTGCTGAAATACATGTAAGCATTTGGTTATGTATTAATTATTTGGTCCTTTAGAAACCTTTCATTATTTAATTGTTAAGCATCGTGATTGACAAACCAGTAATAAAAATATTTAGAGTATCCAAGTTAAATTTGTTTTGTTACAATGATAAATGTGGCAGTCAAGAGACCATTTTTCGTACTGAAGGGAAGACGAAACAAAAACAAACGGGCAAAGAAAACAAACTAATAAGAGTAAAGTTGTGAATTAATGCCATATGATGGAATAAATTATGTTTGTAGAAGAGGCATTAAGGAAAATACCATGACTTAGTGGCAGGGGAACATGGTTTTAATGCTGATGATTCCAGCCTCATGTTTATTGCTTTGAGCAGGTTTGAGTGACAGATGAAATGGTATAATAATAAATACTGGTCATCTGAAAAGCCTGAGTGCCTGATGTAATGGGATTCGCAGACCCATGTTACTGGCTTGACTGAATGGTTCTGTGACATGCACACACTCCTAACCTATCAACACACAAACACAGTTGATGGTCAAAGGACCCGGCTATCATCCAGAAGTCTACATATTTCCAAAACTAATTTTGCTACAGCCATGATTGAAATTTCATCAGCCCATATTTTGCATTAGCAGACACTAATATTTTAATTCGGTAGTTTAACCAAACAAATTATTCCTTGACAACTGTGAATGTATGCAAAACTGAAAATATTTGTAAGTGGCAATTTGTAAGAACCAATATACTCGTTTCAGGTCATATTTAGTATTGCTTTGAATAAAGTAACCAATTGTCTGCAGCAATTTTATTGGCATATTTGAAATTTTTTTAATTTTAATTAAATACACAGATTTAAAAAAGTTTTCCTATTTTTGTGACGATTTGTTGCTCGAAATAGCCAGACCATGTTGTCAACTGTCATCGATATCTGGAATTGTCCGAGTAATATCGCTGAAGGAAAAAAATAGGGCCATCGAGAGAACATTTACTAGCCTGACCCTAAAATTCATTAGCCTCGGGCATCGGGCAACCGTATTCTGAGTTGTGCTTATTAAAAGAGCAGTCATCAGACAAAGCATTTCCATCCATGTACCGAAACTTTCATTTCAAACACTCTGAATCTGTCTTATTGAAAGATCATAAATTAAACTCATTATATGCCAGTCATTTGTTGTTACATTATACATGCATCGGGTGAGCCTAAGTCTGCCAACTGTTTAATGATCATTAATTCAAACCATTATGTTAGTTGTATGCAACTGAATTTCAATATAATTTAAGACAAGCAAACATTTCGCAAAGCAATACACTAACCAGTTGGCCATCATATTCTGAATGTGTCATGTGTTCACATTGGCAAAGATTGCATATCTTTATTCCATTTCTGGAAACTGCAGATTTCTGTTAACTGTTTGATTTGCCCACAAACTCATATCTATGTACGTAACAGGGTCATTTCAATATGTCCATATTCTTGACTTCTTTTGATGTAGATTAGTATGTTTGTTAAAAATAGCATCCCACACTGGTATTTTAATCAGAATGTGTTGATTTGCCTTCAGAACATGCTGCATGGTCCTATATCTCAATGTCAGCTGTACCGGGCTGTGAAATAACCAACATGGCCAGCAAATCTCCTATCTCATAGACATAAACAATTTAACTATCATATTTTTGGCTTTATCATTTTACATTAAAACAGAATTTTGGAGCAGAATGTTGAATATAGATGTGGAAGCTGAGATTACTGTTAGGATGTTGAGAACTTCTAGATCAAGAGATTAAATAGAGGGTATTAAATGAGCTACCATGTTTAGGTTTAAATTTAAGTTCCAAGAGAAATAATTTTCATTTATCAAGAGCTTTATTTCATGCAGGAATTACACTTGATAATTATACGTTTTATCAAGTTTAATATTCTATTGAAAGATAGCTTTAAGGTTCCTTTCTTTGACCAACGTTTACTCTATTTTGAACAAGTGAATGTTATCCAATGAAAATGAATGGATATACTGACTAACAGGTCTATATATTTATAAAGCCATATCAATCAAAGCAGAAAGTGTTTGGTTTTTGGTATTTCCTACACTGTCGGCGATTTGAACATTTAGTATTATCATTCCCTTTATGTGGAGTTTTTCTACGAAATTGCTCATGACATCCTAAGAAAAAAAACCATCATAATATTTGATGAGAAAAAAGGTATATATTTACTTTATTGTTAAACATTAAGATTGAGATTTGGGTGTGTTTCGAGCAGAGTTCAGTTGCTGCATTGTAGCGTATCTAACGGCATACCAATATGTCTTGTTAAAGAGAATGCTATGACATTATCAGACACCATCTTGTTACAACAGAATAATCCCATTGACTAGTAAATCTATTTTATTTATTTGATGATGTCATGGTTCAGAAAGATTAGACTGTTTTATCTCTTGGTTTGCACAGAAGTCTGAGCATGATGAAGCAGTCGATTGTATCACAAACCAGCCAAACATTAACTGTGTACTTGGACTTGTTAATACTGACAGTCGATTGTATCACCAATGAGCCAAACATTAAATGTGTCCTTGGACTTGTTAATACTGACAGTCGAGATAAACAAGAGTGTTTACTAGCAGCACCATTCTTTCCATTATTAAAAGTTAGGTGTGTTTAGGGTAACCCCACACACTCTAATTTTTTACCCCCCTACTTTTGTTGCTAAAATTAAAGAAAAAAAGACATTCAGAAAAATTAAGTATTTAAAGCAATTAGAATGCAATACCTAGCTTACCTTCATCACCAATGTATTATTTAGTTATGACTATCTTTGCTATCTTCAAATACCTGCTACATTGCAAATGGATTTATTTGTAGTTTCTCTTTAAGTACAGTTGTAGAAAATGTCATATGATAAAAATACGGATATTATGTAAATTGTCTTTGAGGTATTTCATTTACATATTACAGTCAAACCTGCTTGAGCGGCCACCTGTAATAAGCAGCCACCTGTCTTAAATGGTCACCATAATTTTCTCCCAAATCATAAATTTTAGTGCATTATGATCTGTATTAAGCAGCCACCTGTCTTAAGAGGCCACTTTTTGTTACTCC